>ML779779.1:919884-1016077 GCA_009831015.1 Picea engelmannii
ATTAAGCATAAAGTAATGAGAAAGGACGTTGTATACCTTGGAATGATTAGATGAAATGATAGTATAAGTCAAAATGCAGGTGATGAAGGGTAAAATAATAGCAAAAAGTATGGGCAAAAATGGTACAATATGTGGTCCTAACAGGTCATAGACCAGGAAAAGGTTGCCATCAAAGAAAATCCAAGGATGAACAGACCGATCATACTGACACTTGACTTTTTTCTTGTGAGCCTCGTTGGCCAGGGCCCCATCACGATGCTTCTCATTCAGTCACTCAAGGTATAATAACTTATCTTCTAGGGGAGAAGTGTCTGGCAGTAACTATATTTCCAAATTTAGGGATGGGATCTTACATTCTATAGGAAAGACTGCTTCTAGCCCGTAAACGAGTTGAAAAGGTGAGAAACTAGTTGCAATCTTAACATAAATTCAGTAAGCCCATAATGTCGAGTATAACATCAAATGCCAGTTTGACTTGGCCGAATTGATCATTCGCTATAGGATGGTCTTAAGAGATTTATTTATAGCTTCCACCTGACCATTTCCTTGTGGGTAGTAGGGTGATGAATGTTCTTTTGGCAACCCAAGATTTTATGTTAATTCGATTATCATTTGGTTCTGAAAGTGACTACCATGGTCAGTGACAATCTCTCTTGGGACGTCGAACCTTGCGATTATCTGGTTGAGAAAAAAGAGAGTTGCAGTATCTCCATCATATTTAAGCCTTGGCATAGCTTCGACCCACTTCGTAAAGTAGTATACATCTATAATGATATAATGGTGCCCCCTTGCTAAAGGAGGGTTTCATGTAGTGTAATCAATCCCCCACTTGGTGAAGGGATGAACTGTAATGACAGGAAACATGGGAGCGGGATGTTCCCTCATCTTCTGAGAGAAGATCTGACATGGGTGGCACTTCTTGACCAATTTGATACAAGATTTGATTAGTGTCGACTAGAAGTAATCGGCTTGTAAAATATTTTGGGCTGTTGCCAACCCAAACAAATGACCGCCACATGCTATAGTATGGAAATCGTTAAGCACGATTTATGCTTCTTCATGATCCAGAATCAGATCCAGAAGCCTGATAGGGTTTAAAAATTCTCAAAAATGAAAGTGCTCAGAATGCGACGAAACCAATGCCTTTGCATCTGTCTCTTCTTCCTAATTCCAGCGGTATATTTACTTCATCAAACAGGCTCCATATGCAGAAGATACCGCGTTCTGTCCGAAAATCCAAACAGGCAAAAAAAGGGGATGACTGTACAGTCCGTACAGTCCGTACAGCTGATGTGGTAACCCTGGGAGGTGACACTTGGCATATCTAGGAGGTGACACGTGGCAGGATGATTTGGCATATGGGCAGACAGTTGGACCAATCCATGGGTGACACGTGTCACCATTGTAAGGGTGACACGTGGCACAAAAGACGTCAGCAGCTGATGCGGCAGGCTGATCGGGAAGTACAACAATTGACGCGTGGTAGACACGTGGATGAATCAACAATTGATAGTTGGTAGGTTATGGTTGGTTGTTGATGTGCCACATGGCCCAGTCATGGGCTTCCATGTGGCACCCTGCGGTTGGTTCGTGGTTTTTTGTGTAAAAGTTAATGGTTTTCCCTGGGGTCGAACCCGCGACCTATTTCAGGGCAACGGACTAGCAGGACCAAGCTAAGCACTCAGGTGACGATTGGTTCTTGTTATATATGCGGTAGAGAATATATTTATGTTTGAATTAAGTTTCAAATGACGGGAAAAAGGGCAGGGGCTTAGCCCTAGCCCACGGTGCGATACGTATACACACAACCACAACTTGCATACGCAGGGCTTACCACTTGCACGGGTATGTGTGGATAGGGCTTAACCCCGTATCCCGAGTGGATACCACAGGATCGGGGCCTATCCACAAAAAGGGTGCGGAGGTTAAGGTAACAGCCTAAGGTCCTATATATATGCCACATAACCAGGAGCGAGGCAAGGACAGGGGGCCAACGCTTAGCCTATGGGCTAGCGCTTGGCCATATTAATCCATATGACCAAGAACAAGGGGGCACGCGCCCAAGCCTCATGGGATAATTCCCGATTTTATTCAAAAATGGGTTTTATGCCAAAGTTTTGATTTTTTTTTATTGATTATATGCCTGATTTTTATTGATTTTCTCCATTTTTGGGAGATATTGGGCATTTTTGGTGCCCAAATTTTGGGAGGAAGTTGGAGATGAGAAACCAACTTCAAATATATATAAACCAAGCCTGTTTGAGGCCATGGAGGATAGTCAAGGATAGAAAAGAGAATATTTATGCTGAAGGGAAGCCAAGCCAAAGCCATTTTTATGCAGGGAAGATATTAAGGAGCAGACATTGTCGGGCCATTTCTGGGACCTTCGGACGTCCATTTTGCATGTCGTTTTCTTTGCAGGGTTCTTGAGATCTAGAAGAACATGACCAGATCAGTCTTGTAGCCAATTGGAACTGCAACGATGTACTTTTTAGCTTTTGAACAGAAATAAAGAAGCCTCCCCCACAGAGACAAAGGCCCGGAGACATAGGCAAAGTTGTGCCGAACTTCGTTATCAATCTGCATGTTATGGTTTGTTGTCCATTATTTCATTTCAGATTTGCATATGTGTATATGGTTGTGATAATTCCTATTCTTTCCTCATTATTTAATTAATTTTTCTCAAATGGTTAATTAACGCATGCAAAATTAAAACTCAACCATAGTCATTAAAAGATCCCACGGATCAAGTGGTATCAGAGCTAGTTGACGTTTGGATTTGAGTTTTGCATGTTAACCAGGGAAAAGATACAGTGTGGTGAAGGCGATCTTTTCGCAGAGAATCCATTAATTCAATTGAGAAAGAGATCTTCTGACAGCGAGAAGATGGCATCAGAAGAAGGGATTTCTTAGGATGAGAAAGAATTCTGGAAAACATTCCTTGCTATGTCAGAGATGGTGAAAGTTTTGTACGAGGATTACCTGGAATGAAAGAGACCAGTTTTGGGTGATTCTTCAAAGGGAAAAAGTGAAGAGGAAGAGGATCATCCTCAGATTCCTCCTTCACCTCCATCAACACCTCCTTCTTCTCCTTCTTCTTAAAGTTCAAGTTCTAAATCTAATGGAAGGAAAAATGTTCATAAGAATAAACATGAAATGCCATTGTTAAAAATTGATGTAAAATTTGAGTTGCCCATATATGATGGTGAAGTAAATGCAGAAAAACTTGATAATTGGATCAGGCAGATGGAGGTATACTGCAGTGTGCAACAGATCAAAAATGAGGCCACACAAATCAAGTTGGCATCTTTGAGGCTTGCAGGTACAACTCTCATCTGGTGGAAAAGCAAGCTGCAAAAAGGAACACAACATGTGGGTAATGTATTTCCATCATGGAAGAGTTTCATTTCTGCACTGAGGAAACAATTCTATACTTTGGGTTATAAAGAAAAAGAAATAATTGAATGGCAATCTTTAAAACTAAGAAAAGGACAAACATCGCAAGAATACACCGATGGATTTTGAAAAATGGCATTAATGTTAGACATCCCTTTTCAAACACAAGAAACTCTTATGAAGTATATAGGAGGTTTATCTACGCATATTAGAAACACTTTTTTCATGTTTGGACCCACTAACCTTGATGAGGTTTCTGTTCAAGATACGTATATTGAAGCAGGGAAAGTAGGTGTGTCAGGGGAATCATCGTTTTCAAAGAAAGAGGACACGAGGAAAAGGCATGGAAAGAATTCAAATGTAGTGACAAGGAAGGAAGGAAATCCCTCTTGCAAGAATTGTAAGAAAGAGGGACATGATGAGGACAGATGTTGGCAGTTGCATCCCGAGAAGAGGCCAAAGTGGTTCAAAGAAAAGAAGGGAACGTAAACAGTGGCAACGACATCTAAACCCATAGACTTGGGATCGGATTCAGGTGATGAGTCAAAGATTTCATTGGTTGGTATGATAGGTAAAAATGGTGAAGACATTGATTGTAGAAGCAAGTTGTTTCATATAAGGGTAATCATGCGACACACTAAGATAGACACATTAATAGACAGTGGATCTCAATCTAATCTAATCTCAGAAGAATTGGTTAAGCAATTGGGATTAACAAAACAACTACATCATAAGCCTTACACACTTAAATGGATAAGAAATCATCATCAAATGCACATAACAAAGTAGTGCACAATCAAATTTGCAATTTCATCTAAGTATGTGGACAAAGTAACTTGTGATGTTGTGTCATTAAGAGAATTTGGAATGGTCTTAGGTAGTCCATATTTATATGATCGTAAGGCAATCTTCTACAAGACAAAGAATCAATATCAATTCACTAAAGCAGGTCAAGATTATGTGGTTCATGCTCATCGTGTTAAAGCAAATAAAACACTTCAAACAATGGAACAATTAAAGAAGGCATTGCAAGCAAGCAACAAACCAATAATTGTTTCAAATGAAGTAATAGATCTTAAGAAAGAACAAGACATGGTTATTGAATGGAAAATCAATCATAAATTGCTTCAAGATAAGCTCATGTCGTGCAAATATTTCAAGTATATCAGCTCATTTACAGTCGTCTTTTTGATGCTGTCATTAATAATGTTTTCTACATGGATGATAGTGGCTTCAGTAAGATGTAACAGGGTTCAAATGGCTAACAATATACTGTCAGTTGTCATGATTGTGTTATAGTTGATCTTGATGAGATAGGTGCATAGGATAGAGTTCAGAGACAGAGGACAAGTTGGGTGGCCTATCCCAAGCTTGTTGATTAGTCAGTAACCTTTTGGGGACCAAAAGGTCTTTTTGTGGGGAGGTGTGATCCAGAATCAGATCCAGAAGCCTGATAGGGTTTAAAAATGCTCAAAAATGAAAGTGCTCTGAATGCGATGAAACTATCTCCATTGCGTCCATCTCATCTTCCTGATTCTGGTGGTATATTTACTTCATCAAATGGGCTTCGTATGCAGAAGATATCGCGTTCTGTCCGAAAAGCCAAACAGACAAAAAAATGGGATGACTGTACAGTCCGTACAACTGACGTGACAACCCCGGGAGGTGACAGGTGGCAGCTCCAGGAGGCAACATGTGGCAGGCTGATTTGGTGTATGGGTAGACAGTTGGACCAATCCATGGGTGACATGTGTCACCACTATAAGGGTGACACGTGGCACGAATGACGTCAGTAGCTGACGCGACAGGCTGACAGGGCAGTACGACAATTGATGCGTGGAAGACACGTGGAAGAATTGGAAATTGACAGTTGGTAGGTTCTGGTTGGTTGTTTATGTGCCATGTGGCCCAGTCATGGGCTGCCACATGGCACCCTGTGGTTGGTTCATGGGTTTTTGTGTAAAAGTTAATGGTTTTCCCCGGGGTCGAACCCGCGACCTATTTTGGGGAAACGGACTGGCAGGACTGGGCTAACCACCTGGGCGATGATTGGTTCTTGTTATATATGCATCAGATAATATATTTATGTTTGAATTAAGTTTCAAATGATAGGGAAAAGGGTCGGGGCTTAGCCCCAGGCCATGGTCCGATACGTATGCACAAGACCACGACTTGCATACACAGGGCTTACCACTTGCACGGGGATGTGTGAATAAGGATTAGCCCCGAATCCTGGGCAGATCCCACAGGACTGGGGCCTATCCACAAAAAGGGCCTGGAGGTTAAGGTAACAGCCTGAGGTTCTATATATATGCCACAGAACCAGGAGTGAGGCAGGGACAGGGGGCCAACGCTTAGCCTATGGGCTAGCGCTTGGCCATATTAATCCATATGATCGAGAACAAGGGGGCATGCGCCCAGGACTCAAGGGATAATTCCCAATTTTATTCAAAAATGGGTTTTATGCCAAAGTTTTGATTTTTTTTATTGATTATATGCCTGATTTTTATTGATTTTCTCCATTTTTGGGAGATATTGGGCATTTTTGGAGCCCAAATTTTGGGAGGAAGTTGGAGATGAGAAACCATCTTCAAGTCTATATAAACCAGGCCTATTTGAGGCCATGGAGGACAGTCAAGGATATAAAAGAGTAGATTTATGCTGAAGGGAAGCCAAGCCAAAGCCATTTTTATGCAGGGAAGATATTGAAGAGCAGATACTGTCGGGCCGATTCTGGGAGCTCCGGACGTCCATTTTGTGTGTCATTTTCTTTGCAGGGTTCTTGAGATCTAGAAGAACATGACCAGATCATTCTTGTAGCCAATTGGCACTGCAGCGATGTACTTTTGAGCTTTTGAACAGAAATAAAGAAGCCTCCCCCACAGAGACAAAGGCCCGGAGACGTAGGCAAAGTTGTGTCGAACTCCATTATCAATCTATGTGTTATGGTTTTTTGTCCATTATTTCATTTCATATCTGCATATGTGTATATGGCTGTCATAATTCCTCTTCTTTCCTCATTCTTTCATTATTTTTTCTCAAATGGTTATTTAACGCATTAAAAATTAAAACTCAACCATAGTCATTAAAAGATCCTGCGGATCACTTCATGAGTGAGGCATCGATGAAGAACACAATCGACACCTCGACAATAGAGAGTGTCCTCAAGGATGACAAAATTTTTGGCCTGATGACATATACAGCGATGTTCATAATGAGAAGAAAAGGCGGGGCACTTCAAAGTCTAGAGATAGACAATAATATCTCCATACCAAAGGTCTGAAGATGCTATTAGAAACATATCTCCTTGAATAGGTGATTCTTCGGGCACAACATCACTCAAGTCGCCTGGAAGTTCCGAAATAAGTTCTGCGAAGACCATTGACTTTTTGGATTTCGCCGAAATGAAATCTAAGTCAAATTCCTGGAGGAAAACTATCCATCTACTAATCTTTATGCCAATTACCCATCGTGTCAACACGTATTGAAACAGATTCACAATGGAAATGACAGTGGTATTGTGAAACATAACATAATGATGAAATTGTTTGACAATGTGGACTGCTGCCAACGAATTTTTTTTGATATGAGAATAGTTGAGTTCCGGTCTGACGAGACCTCAGCTTAGGTAATAGATCACATATTTTGAGAGAAAATCATCTTCCTAAACTAATACCATGCCTATGGTTGACTCTGTTGTAGCCAAGTATAATAAGAAATCATTGTTATAGTTGGGTGTCTGAAGCAGAGGGGTAGTTGTGAGGGCATGTTTCAATGCTTCAAAGGAGAGTTGAGCGACATCGTCCCAATGAAAAGGAACGTCTTTCTTCAGTAAGCACATAAATCCCTTTGTGATCTCGGCATAGTTGGCGATGAAATGCCTCAAAATGTTCACCTTACCCTGTAGACTCTGAAGTTGAAGGATTGTACGTGGGGGAGGCAACTGAACTATTGCCTCAACCTTGAGAGGATAGACCATGATCCCTGTTGTTGACACTATGAAACCTAACAAATGTCTTGATGTTATGCAAAAGATACATTTGTTTGGGTTCAAGGGAATCCAGAAGTAGCGAAATCACTCAAAGATAAGTCAGAGGTGTGTGGGATGGTCCATTCACTTGTGATATTGTGATGCTAAATCATCTAAATAGGCTTTGACTATATTCTTGAGATCATGGAAAGAAAAATACATGGCCCACTGGAAGGTAGCTCCAACATTTTTGAGACCAAAAGCCATCTTATGAGGCAAATGTACCCCATGGAAAAATTAATGCAGTTTTATGTTGGTCTTGGGGTTTGATTTGTATCTGATTATATACTGAAAAACCATCCATGAAAGAAAATTCCTCGCATCCTACACATTCATCAATTATCTGGTCGATGAATGGTGTGGATAAATTATCTTTTGGACAGGCCTTGTTCAAATCAAAAAGTCTGTACATACGCGAATTGTGCCCTGTTTCTTGTTGACCGACATAGGATTTGACACCCATTGGGTCAAATGGACAGGATAGATAAAACTGGCTTTGAGTAGTTTCTCGAATTCAACCTTAATGGTTGCTGCTTTCCTGGGATTAACTGGATGAAGTTTCTACTGAACTGGATTGGCATCCGGATAAGTTGTGATTTCATGTTTGACTATTTTTGGATCAATGCCTAGCATTTCCTCATAAGACCAAGAAAAAATGCCACGGAATTCTTTAAATAAGTCTGTGTAGATTTGAATCTCTTCGGGGGAATAGTCAGCTTCAACAAAAACATTCTCCACAATGCCAGGGGTTCTGGAGATATTAATCTGTATAGTTTCAGTGATAGTTTCCATATTGCCCTAGGCATAAACCTCATGTGTAGACAAGGGATTGATAGGACACGACCTATCTCCAGTCATAGTCAAGGTGAATTCCCCTTCTTTGATTCTGCTTAACTATGGGAGGAAGTATGATCTGTGATGGAGATTTTCCTAGGGTTTTTCCAGACTAGTCATTACTTCAATGATTTCTTCATCTAAGGGAAAGAATAAGTCTAACGAATCAGTACCAGCGAGGGAACCTTGAGCCAAAATAGGCTCTGGGATCGGATCTAACTCTTGTGTAGGAGTCAGATAAGTGTTGGCTGAAGCTTGCTGGACTAAAGAGTATGCTACCTTGGCTATGGACAAGGGCATGGACATACCATGGTTCCCTGTCCCTTCCATCATGGATGATGGGGAAGGAAGAATCCATGGATCATTGAAGTAAGTCATGAGAAACGACAAAAATTGGAAAATCTCAACCTTATGGTGGTCTGATACGAACTTGAAATTGCCTTGAGGAGGCGAATAATCGAAAGTACCCATCAAATATGGTCCCAAACAAACCCCTATGTTGATGACGCCCGATTGGGGATTGTCAATCATCGGGACCGTGGATGCCCCCCAATGAAGGGTCAGGTCTGGAGAAGGACAATTGATCAATGGTCACGATATGGCCCTCGTGTGGAAACAACAAGACCTGGAAAATTGTAGCAACCACTACTTGCATGGCATAAGTCCAACTCCTACCTAACAAGAGATTGTAGTCGAGGGATGCGTCGACTACTTCTACCTCGATGCACACAGTCTTCCCTCCTAACTGCACAGGGAAAGAGGGGATGATGCCATGTGGTTGGAATGAATGACCATCAAAAGTGGTAAGAAGAGTAGGTGAAGGAGACAAAATGGGTTGGCCAATGGCCTTCCAACATGCCAACGACATGATGCATGTTGAGGCACCCTCATCAACCACCATGTGGAAAATTTTTTGAGTAAACATTTTTGTGGGGTAAGCCACCACTATTTGAAATGCTACGTGGTAAGGAAGACGATGTTTTAAGTTGGTTGTATATAACATGATTGTACCTGGATTACAAGTCTCAACAGATACTAAAGTGGCTAACAAATCTTTCCTCTAGGAAGGGCAACTCTGGAGGACCTCCAAAGTGTACATTGCACAAGGGGTTTGAGATAAATCCTCCACCAAAGAATAGTTCTGTGTGGCCCTTGCATTTGGGTTGTGAGATGCTTTCTTGAACGCACCTTTAGGGATGTGTGTCATTGTTTCTCCCAATTTATTCTTGATCTGGAGGGGAAGAAATGAGATTTCAACTTCTTTCCCTTTCTCAGAGGTACTTGGCTTACTATAGTCATTTTCTCTAGTCGATATAAAAGCATCACCTTTCATCATATACACATTCACGGATGTTGGATTGTTTGAAGATGGAGAGGATCCTTGACTGCCCCCTTCCACACTTATTGAGGCTTGGGTTAGGTTTTTCCCATGTCGGAATGGATTCGTTAACATAGCAGGTTGTGGCTTTGACACAAACATTTGGGCTTCTGCAATCTGAGGGTACTGGTGAGTTCAGTGGTCCTCCGTGCACAGGTTACATGGATACTTCACCATTCATTTTTCAATGGTTCCCCTGCTAGTATTATTAGCAGGTTTCTTATCCCCCTTACCCTTCTTATGTTGTTTTTTCTTTCCCTCGGGCTGTTGGGTGGCCTTTGTATTTTTTGATTTCACACTATTTACATTCGATGTTTGGGTAGGGGGAGCAACCGAAACAGTAGTTTGGTTGGTCGTTGTGTGTTGTATAGACAATTGTTGCATTCATTTTGTCAGTTGTTCAGCGGGATTCATTTGTGCTGAACCTAAAATACCATCAGCATGTGGTCCAACTCTCTGTCTGGTCTTATCAAGTATGGATCATGGTGCATTAGGCAAAACCTCGTATAGTAAACCAGACTGAGAATAAATTATCTCAAGCTGTTGAGCTCTCATGATGGCATTTTCTTCGGAAAACACTCCTGACATTGTGATGTCTTTGTATAGCTGTGGGACCAAAGACATAAGGAACCACTCAAGCAGGAGTGTTGGTGACAATGGTACCTTAATCAAACTCTTCCGACATCTCCACTCTTAGATGTGGTCAGAGATATGGTCCACTTTTTTCTATTCAAAATTGGCCAACAATTCTGTGTCAACCTCGTATCTCACAGGTAATTGGAAATGGTTTAGGAATGCCATTGCCAATTCACCGAAGGAAGAATATCTCGAGCGGTCGAGCTTGATGTGCCATTTCACGACACTCCCAATCAGACTGTGTTGAAACAATCACAATTTTATGGAGTCATCTTTCAATGAATTAGACGAGAACCAAAGATGGAAGGTGGTCACATGATCCCCTACATAGTCATTAGGCTTAGCCTCGAACTTTGGTATGTCCGAAGGAAATTTTGTCGGCATAGTAGACCAATGTGGATCATGACAGATTGGTTCATTCAACAATATTGTCAAGTCTAGAAAATGTAAGGTTGGAAATAATTGTAGCTTTGGTTGGTGTTGCTGATAACCATGGAAAAAGGGGCCTGGAGTTTAGCTGGTACCATTTTTCTAGGAAAAGTTGGGTTGTTGGCCAGGGTTCCGGTAAAAACCATGGCCATGACCAACGTACGGATTTTTTGTGTGAGGAGACATCATCGGTTGATTCCCGAAATAGGACATAGATGGTTGGGTGTGCATTACACTCGGAGGACTTTGTGAAGGGTTTCCCCATGCCGATCCCATGGGCATAGGCATAGTACCTTGTCCGGGGTTCCATTGGTTGTGAAAAGAATTTCCCTAGATCGACATTCCTGATGAGGGAACTAATCCTTTCCAATAATTCCAAGGTGGTGATGCAGAAGAAGTTATGGGGTTTTCCCTCTGTGCAGGAATAGTACCCTGCATAGGATTAGGTTGGCCATAACTGGGGTTGCCCCCTATCGGGAAAGCAGCAGACGAGAAATCATTGTTACCAAATGCACCGAACAAAGAAAATAGTGTTGACCCTACCATCATATTATGAGAAGGTAGTCCTTGACTCCCTACTCCAAGTGAGATATGGTGTGTGTCTGGCCCAGAAAATTGTTGGTGGGTATTTCCGAGTGAAGGGGACGAAGGAGGTATATGACCTCCCCCGTAAGGGAAATCCTTAAAAGGAGCTGAAGTGCCCCCAATGAGTCCTTGCAGAGGAGCATTAGAGCTCCTTTCCCCCAAACCTAATGTCTGTAAAGTGGAGTAAGATAATACAGGGATGGTACCTGTGCTAGGAATCCCGTATGAGAATGGAGGGCCTGTCACACTCTATGTGAAAGGAGAAGTGGTCATCACCAAATATGAGATCGAACCACTGCTTGAGGTAGAGGTAGTCAAGATAGTGGTGGCTCGAATTGGTGACGGTGGGGTAGGAGGTGGAACTATGACGACAATCGTGGTAGGAATATCAGGATTCCTAGAAGAAGAGATAGGATTTGCCTCCATTACCATCCTCTTTAAAGGTGCCTAAAGGTATTTTAATAGAGGTTGGTCAGGTGTGATTTTTGATGACCCAGTCGCTTCAAAAGACCCTTGTTGGTCTAGCTTTAGCCTTAGCGATGGCGGGGGTGGATCCAATGTAACCGGTGGTAGGCCAAGAAGCCTTCGTGACTGGCAGAGCTCGTGATCCTCCATTGTGTGATAATATCAAAGACACACTAGGTATTTCTATTCTTTCAAAAAAAACACACGCTAAAAAAATTCCCTACAATATAAAACAAGCAAACACTAAACTAGTTGGAAGAACAATTACAACAACCAACACTAGAGAAACTTACCGGTGGAAGTGAAACTCAAACACGGAAGCACCCTCCGAGTATACTCTGCAAAGTGTGGCCTAATGTTTGTCCTAGGTACCGTGGTATACCCCCGCAGTCACCTGTGTATGTCTCTAAAAAATATAGGCAACTAAGTTGCCAGTGCGCAAACAGTCACCATGAGGGTACAGTCGATAGTCGGGTAGACCAAAATGAGTAGGGTATCGAGCCTGAAACCTGTCAAGGGTATCAAACGAAAGTGGTCTGGAAGACAACTGAGGACCTCAAATGGATTCAAGACCCACAAAGCTCTGTGGCAAATGCAATCAACGGAATCCCAAGACAAGCCCTCTATATGTGTTCTCCACTATGATTGGTTTGGCTTTGGAGGGGTTATCTCCGCTACCTTTCCGTACGGGACCTCATGTTTATCCCTTGTGTTAGAGGAGGGGCCTAGATAAATTTCACGATACTGGACTTTTAACACTCCCTAGCTCAAACTCCAATGTTTGATTTAATGGCCTTGAAGAGTTTCCTCTCCAACCTAATTCATGGCCCTAACCCTAAACTAGTTGGTTGACCCTACAAACATAACAAGTCTAATTAATTTTAGATTTAGCATTAATTTTTATGGCTTGTTTTAAGTCAAAGGTTATGAAAGTGAAACTAGTGATGTTTGAGAGACGACATAAAGATGGTAAACAAAATAACTTCTTCTTGACATAATTCTTAATCAACTTTTTCAAACAAAATTTTTCTAAGATCTTTGAACAACAAATTCAAAACATGATTTCACTCGACTACGAGCTACTTATTGTATAAGTAAACCGTCAATAACGTATGAAATCAAAGACTTTTCCTGGTTACTAATGCAAACCAACACTATTTAACCAAACTAAGAAATAAAATAAATTTTTTTTATTTGAATGCTCACAAAGAAAAAAAGAAAAATATCAACAAGTAAAGACCAAGAAAACTTATGGCCTAAGCGCAAATCACAAAGAGTTACTCTAAAAACAACATGCAAGCAGATTAAAAAGGACTCTCACACTTGTCTAAAAACCCTATAAAAGGAAAATTTTCAAGAAAAATTCTTAATGACAAAGAAATCTATTACTGTGATCAAACCTAAGTTACTGACCACTATGAAAGAGACCAAAAAATTTGAGGGGGATAAACTTTTGATAAAGAAAAGAATGATTGCCTGTCCTTAAACACAAGTTTTCTCAACAGGCACGCTTCTGATAGTTCAACAGTCAGTGTGTGCATGCGAGATGTGTTAGGTTAGAGCATGTGTACAGACATGCAAACCTTATGCAGGCTGCACTTACTTCTAAAAATCTCAAAAATGAAAAGACGAGCAATCAAGCACTGGCATATATTATAGGTATTGAGTACCAGAAACTCTTGAAGACTTAGAAACTCACTTTGACAGAAAAAAGAAAACAATTCAAGGAAAATTTCATAGAACAAACCAATCTGAGGTGAAACCTAGGCTATAAAATGCAAACAACAAAGACTTAGAATGAGTTCCAGAAAACCCCTGAGAAGGATTACTTCTGATAGGGGAGAGGATGGCTGCCTCTCTAAAAGAATTTTTTTGGAATCATACACGTGACTGAGACTTCTTCAGCTAGCATTTACACATGGGTTGTGTGAAGGTAGGGCACGAGTACACTTGTGAAAACCTTATACAGGTCGCATGTACCTCTGTGGGTCTCAAAAAAAAAAAATGCAGTCAAGCAAAGAAACATATATAACTCGTATGGAAGACCAGAATCTCTGTTAGCTCAGAATTTTGCAGAAACTTTAAAAACATGGAATGAAACCAGTTTTTAAAAATACCCAAGAAAAAATATTCCCAAAAACCCTAGAGATCCCCAGTATGGTCTCCAATTCTGTTGTGGGTGGGAATCCCTCCTACGGACTTAGCATTTAAGGGTGCTAATCATGCATGCAGAAAATAACCATTTCAAAGGCCTCAACTCTTTCCTATTCTCTCAACACAAAACCCCATATTCATGCAATACAAAGGTGTAAATGAGATTCGATAACCCTACCTTAATTCCTTTGTTTGATGTCGATCCCTTTGCTTTCACTCGTGCTTTGATTGCAAGCCTCCTCCCAAATCTGACTTGCATTCACTTATGAACAAACAAAAAGCTGTGAACAGGCATTTCATATACTAATTGTTGTGTTAGTTGTGACAATATCATAAAACAAACATTCAACTTGAACACGTGATATGGTGGGACGAAAAAAGTATTCCTCTTTTTATTAATCTTCACAATAGTAAACTTACAATATGTGGTCGACACTGCTACTCGAACCTAGTCTTGGAATCCTCTTCAACTGTCCTCCAACTACTTTCTCTATACTTCTTTTTGCACAAGGATGGCTAAAGGCTGGGACAAGGGGAATGCTCAATTGGGTATTGTCTCTTTACTATGATTTTCCTCCTCTCAAATGGGACCCCTACCCCTTCTTTTATAGGCTAGAAGGAGCTAGGTATTTGGTCGAATGACCGGCCATGCATGGCCGAGACGTTTAGTTAACTTGACCAAAGTTGTGTGTTATGTCAACAACTTTCCTTTTTCCATGATTTTGTACATACCTGCAGGCTGTATTGGAGCAGCTAGCATGTACATGCATGCAGTAATGGAGCAGGGCGCATGGGACTTTATAAAGGGGGTTTTTAAGAAGAGTTCTTCATTAGTGTTTTGGCAAAGGAGTCTGAGATGGCCTGATGCCAGGTAAGTAGGCCTGGTGCAATTTAGGGTTATAACACTTGGAAAATATTTCATATACTCATTTGGTGGAAATGCATATAGAACTTGTGGTAGGTTTAATGGTGCATATCTAGCTGCAACAATTGCATCCATTCTATTTACAACCATATTTTCTATCTTTGGTGTTTGAGATTTAGGAGTAAGAAAAATTGGTGATGTAGAAAGAGAAATTTTCCCCTATGTGTAGAAAATCAGTTGTAATGATAGTAGTTCTTGATCTTTAGAAAACAAAGGTTTCTTTTATGGACTAGAGTTGGATGATGGTCCCAGAAAAAGAGGGTTTTCAAAAGAGGAATAACGTGGTTTAATTTATTCAGAAGAGAAAGAATGAGATGATGAACATAGTGTATTTGGTTCACCTTTAATATATTTGTTGTAATATTTCAAAGCTTCAACTACAACAAAAGTATTTTCTTGTTCCTCTTCAATGAGCTTAGCAAACAACTTCCATTGATTTAGATTTAGTTCTGAGATAGTTGAAGGAAAGGAAACTATAGCAGGCTCAATGAAATGTTTATTTTCACTTTTAGGAATTAATTCTTCATCTGATTGGAGTTTCATAATTTTAGAAGACTGTCCTTGGAAGCTGTTTAAAGGAAGTTTTCCTTTTGAGAGAGGGGATTCTCCAGGAATAACTTTAGGTTTTCTTAATAATTTTTCAAGGTCTGGTACTGCTGCAATAGGCTTTGGATCAAGATTTTTTATGGTAAATGGTTTCTTTGTAGATGATGAGGAAGTTGGAGAAGTTTCAGGTCCTTTACCTTCTCTTTTGGAAGCTAGAATTACCATAGAGTATTCGCTAGGTGAAAAAATCACAGTCTCATGTAATGCCAAAAAAAAATTTCACCATCAAGATATGGATCTAATCTTGTCATTTCCCCAGGGAAGATACCTTCGTTTCTTCATCCACGACAATGATGCCAAAATATGTTAGTCCCTAAAGTTGCACTTGACTATGAGAGGGAAAGCTAGGACATCATCAAGTTTATTGCAATAATATTTTAAGGGTTTTATAAATTGATTTTTTAAAAGGATTGTTGAAAGATGGTTCAAGGTTTCAAAGTAAACATGAATTTTAGAATAAATCCAAGAGATATCCCATCGATTTGTTAAAGGGTAGCCACATAAATAGATCAGATAAATAAGGAAAATAAAGAGAGGAAATATGGAATTATTCAGTTTGTTAACCCCATATGGATTTCTTATCTCAAAATGTAATTTAGAAACAAGAACATGTGCTTGTAAATCAAATATTGATAATAATAATAACAACAAAATCTTCACTACATTAATTAAGACCAAGAAAACAATGCATTGCAATTGAAAAATGATCTCAAGCAAGAAAAGAGAAAGAACATGAAAGAAGAGAAAGTCTGACCATCAACATGCCTTTTCCATTAAGTATTAAGATAGAATAAATATGTATTACAAAGATTTCAAAACAGGTCCCTGAGTATCCAACTTTTCAACCCTCATAAAGTCTTTCCTCTGTCTTTTTAAACTATAAAAAAATGACTACATATCCTATTTTCTAGTATGTTGTTAGTAACAGGATCTGGTCAGTGTCTATATTCTAGGAGGATCAGTTCAAAATGAGCACTTACATTGCCAAAATAGGAATCATCTCCACAGCTTAATCCAAAACACTTTTACAACAACTTATCAAATCCCACAAAATTTGGAAGTAATCGTGACTAAGTTATACATTCGAATTTTCAAAATTCATTAGGTCAAAATCAATTTGATCATATTTTACTCCTTGGGTAAATAGTACAAAAACTTTCAAAACTTTGCATGAAGGGACTTCATAATACTATCATGAGATAATGATTGCACTAGCTTTGGTAGTCCTTTGTTTCAGCTTGTTGTGAGCACAATATTGTGCCAATACAATTTAAAATGTGATTCTTGCAACTCCTTGAGCAATGCCTTTTGTTCCTTTCTTTTTCTATTGAAACCCTGTATCTTCTCCTGCTCTCTGGCGCTCCATTGCTCCACATGAGCCTTTTATTTCTTTAACTTCTTCACCATTTTCTGGAGCTCTTTCATTTTGCCTTTATCACTTCTTACCTTGACTTTAAACTATGGGAATTCTTCTACAGTTCCATGTTTGTTCAGGTCTATAGCATCCTGAAGTTCTCTCAGTTTGATTTGGTATCTAGAGGATAATTTTGAGCTGTGATCATCATTAGAACTATCTGAGACCATGGCCTCTGGGAGATCTAGAATCTGATCTGGATCTATAGAATGACAGTCTGTCATCAAAAACCCTACATGTACCTTTAAACAATGCTTCAGCTTTTGATGATCTAGTGGTTGCTCTTGTTATAGGTCCTGTAGAGTATTGATCAACTTGTTTTCCTTTTCCTTGTGTCTTCCCAAAATTTTTATTTTCTTTTTCTTTCTTGTGCAATGGAGGTATTTCTGTCTGTTCTTTAATACCTTCTTTAGAGTCTTTAGAATTGTCCTCTATCACTATAAGGTTCTCTTTTTTGATGGATGGGTCAAACATAGCCTTAGAGTTTAACCTGAATTTGTTGACAACCCTAGTGGAGTTTCTCCTAGGGTATTTAGGCACAAGTGTAGGTTTCTTCCCCTATTTTTTTCCCTTGGCACCTTTATTAATGGTTTATTTATGTTTATGCTTGACTATGGATTGAACTGGGTTAACATTGAATCTTCATCTTCATCCACTTCCATGTTTTTCTCTGTATCAGGAGACATATCAATATCTGCATCGGGTTTTGATTTCTTACCTCGATTGGTAGTGGCTTCTTCTTGGCCTTTACCTACAAGAGAATAAACAACGTCTTGTTGAGTTTGAATCTTCCTCTTACTAGACCTTGTTATCATAGTTGCATATGTTTCTTATTTAATTATGGATTCACTAACTGTACCACTTTATTTCTGTATAGCTGATCTTTTCACTTTGGCCTTTTTCTATTTTCTTGGTTGTGCATCATTACTTAGAGACTGGATTAGCCAATCTCGGGGTCTCTAGACTTCATTCAAACAAGAGACAACCAATGTGTTTATCAAAACTTGGTGGAAAATACTCCCTTTGGATGTAGCAATATGAGACTGCACCCTTTTGGGCATCTTAGATAGACCATTTAGCAGAAAATAAGGTAAATTGAGGGGTAAATTTCCATTGATGTGCATTAACTGTCTGATATGATAAATGTAAACCAGTGAGAACCTACCCTCCCAAGTAATATATCTGTGAATGATAATCAAGGCAGTATGCCACTCCTTTCCTATCCAACTATGCGGTATTACATTTTTTCAATTAGGGTTCTTTTTTTATGGTATCAAGAACTAATTCACAAACTCCATTACCACATTATCTTTCTTCCACCACATTTCTCCACGAATTAGCAATCTCAAGGCTCTTGAAATCGAGTGTTAAGTCACCATCATCAACAATTTTCCAATCACAACTTCAAAACCATCAAAGTTCTGTGTGAATATCATGGAGACTTGTTCATCGTGTCCCTGGAAGGTTGTGAAAAACTTGAACCACCCTATGTATTTAAACGTCTACACCATTTGTGGGTAATCCTCTAGCAATTATGTGTCCTCAGGTTCCAAACTAATGATCTATCCACTCTTCTTCGACGCTGTGTTACTGGTACAGCTCTATAAAAACTCTTCACGGCTTGAAACTAGGAACTTTAAAACCCTTGACTATTAGAACACAACAATTCCTCTTAATTCAATCTCTGCAAACAACATCCGATATATTAGAATAACATGTGATGGTGTCGTTTATGGGTTTGATTTGATGTTGTTCATGAATGGTACATCTTGATCCCTTTCGTATAATGGTTTAAACTGCAACATCAATTTGAGCAAAGTTCATGGAGCACATGTAGGTCCTATATCCACGATTTTATGCAATCATGATAAGATCTGGGTTGGCTAGCACATGTAAAAACATAATTACCTTAGAGTTGCAAGAATAGCGCTATTCCTATAGTGCCATTCATGACTTTGAAATAAAAATAAATTTCAAAAGTGAAATAGACAAGTGATGTGAAAAATCTCATTAAATCACGTCTTAAACCTTCAAAAAACTTAAGAAAATTATTTCAAAGCGCAAAAATGCAAAACATAGAAAATCAAACCAAGGGTAAAAGTCTAAAATTCAAGCAACAAAGTATAAGAAGGGAGGATTTAGGATTAGGGATACTCACTTAATAAATAACAAAGTTAGAGACTAACACTTTCTATGAATACCAAGGGAAGGATAGCAAAATTCAGAAGTGAATAAAAGCCTGGGTATAGGCAATATAAAACAGAACGAGGACTCAAAAGGGTCTGACGCGAAAGAATTTCATTCGCACATAAGTTTGTTTATTGATTTTCAAACTTCCTTCTCGACCTCTTTTTATTCTTATTTTCTTTTTCTTTTTATTTGATTTTTGTTTCATTTTTATTTTATTCGGATAAGGCATCAGAATTAATCTATAGATTTATAGTTTTCTGATCTTTGATCAGGTGACAATATTTACATGGGTAAAACCTCATTTATATCCAATAAGATTTCCTTAGAATTTCATCTTGAACTATAAGTATAGGAGTTCATACCTTAGATTTCATTTATATTTTCAATCAAACCAATCATTAATTCATCACCTGTTTTGAGAGAAAGAAAATGATTTGAAAAATGAGTGTTGGATTCTGATACCTCCTCATCTCTCATCTGATAGTAAGTATTCTGCACAGGAACAAAATGGGAAATGTCATAAAATTCCACAGAATAGAAATGATATGCAGTAAAAATATTTTATATTTTGATTTTATGATATCAAATAAGACTTGGTTTATTTACAACAAAAGTAAAATCTTGATAATTTAGAAAAGGAAAATAAAACTACAAACATAAAACAAAAAGGAAACATCAATCTAAAACGGTTTATACAATGGGAATCTGAAAAATGATTATTGCATAAAATGTTTCAAGTAACTCCTGTTCATAGGAGCGATGAGAATTTTTTCGTCAATGTTTTCCAGTAAGAAATAATTATTTCCCTCAACAGCTACAATCCTAAATGGTCCAAACCAGAGATGGTCAAACTTGTCGTGTTTCCATGCATCTTCTTTTCTAGCATCCCACTTTAAAACGAGATCTACAAGAAGAAACTCCCTTTCTTTATCCTTTTTATCGAAAAGGGCCTTCATATTATCTTGGTA
Source organism: Picea engelmannii (assembly GCA_009831015.1). Lineage (NCBI taxonomy): Eukaryota > Viridiplantae > Streptophyta > Pinopsida > Pinales > Pinaceae > Picea > Picea engelmannii. The sequence goes on from ML779779.1 coordinate 939,895, forward strand.
CTTTTGAAGTTTATCATCTATTTCTGCTCTATTTTGATGGACTTCGATTATTTGATTTATCCTTTTGGTAACGTCGTTAGGATATTAATTTGCATCATGCCATATCTTCATCACAGGAAGAGAGAGATTGATAGGAAGTATGACATCGGTGCCATAAACCAATTAAAAAGGGAACATACCTTTTTATTTCTCGGTGTCGATTCGATTCACCCATAAGGCATATTTTAGGTGAACCTACCAAGCCTTGTTATTTTCTTTCAACACTTTTCTTATTATAGTCATCAAGATCTTATTAGAAAATTCATCGAACCCATTCCCCTCAGGATAGTAGGTTATAGAATGTACTAACACAATGTTCTATTTTTAGCAATAATTGATCATAGCCATAGATTTGAAAGCTTCGGCGTTGTCAGTGACTATTTTTTTAGGACAACCAAATCTTGATAGGTTGTTCTCTTCTAATAAATTTATTACTACCTAATTTGTAGCACTCCAAGTTGGAATGGCTTAAACCCACTTCGTGAAGTAATCGATAGAGGTTAAAATCCATTTATGTTGGGAACTTGCCTGCGGGTGGATTTCTCCGATGAAATCTAGACCCCATTGTTGAAAGGGAGCTTATGTTTTGACCATGATTAAAGGTAGTGCAAGGAGCTTTTTCTTACCAAAGAAAATTTGGCAAGAGTTGCAGGATCTGACCTTGGCACTCACATCAGTAAATAACTTGGGCCAATAATATCCAACTCTTAAAATATTGTAGGTCGTTTCCCTCCAGGCGTGGTATTCTCCACACTCTCCTTCATGAAATTCATTTATGAGGCCTTCTGTTTAAGATTATGTTAAGCAACACAACAAGAAACCTAGGGGATATTTCCAGTAGAGCTGGTCATCAACAATACAATATAAAATTGTGTGTAACTTCAAAGTTCTCTCTTTGGACTGAGTCATGTCATTAGGGAATTGTAGGGTAAGGAGGTATAAAAAAATATCACAATACCAACTAGAGGAAGAAAACTTATCTTCAATATGAATCATAGGTGTTTGATCATCGAGCTCCTCTATATCTGGGAGATATCCGTGTGATTCCAGGTGATTTATCCGAAGTGCCCTAAAATTTTATTCGGATAACACTTTATCCAAGCCTTGATCTTTGAATAGCTTGGTTGGTTTCACTTCTAAATCAAACTCCTGAATTTTATCCAACCACTAGCCTCTCTTTCCATCACTATTGGACTGAAGTAATATTTCTTTGGCAGTGCTTGTTGGTACGTAAGCGATTATTTTAGAATGCAACACATATGTCCTAAAATCTTTAAGATCTTTCACCATCGTGTAAGCTTGTTTTTAAAGTATATCATATTTTAATTCTCCATCCCTGAGGCTTTTAATAAAAAATTCTATTGGTTTCTCAAAACCTTCTTTGTTCTTTTGCAGGAGAACCGTTGCGATAGTATGTTCGGAAGCGATAGAGAAAATCAAGAATTCCTTGGTATAGTCCAAACTTTCTAGCACCATCGCTTCACCTATAGCTTTCTTGACTCGTTCAAAATATGTTTTGGACTCTATAGTCCACTTCACTTCTCTGTCATTTATCAACATATTTGCAATCAATTTGACAATTTCAACGAAGTTAGGGATAAATCTTCTCAAAAAAATTATCTTTCCTAGAAAGGATTTGATTTCTTTCTTATTTCTAGGAATGCTTATTGTGTCAATATCCTCTAATATCTTACGATCAATCTTGATTCTATCTTTTGAGACTATATAGGATAATATATTTCCTTCTTGCATAGAAAAATGTGACTTTTTAGGGTTAAGAGACAAACTGAACTTTCTTCATTTCTCAAAATTTTGCTTGAGGTGGACTAGGTGTTTTGCATCAGATTTGGAGAAGATTGTTAGATCATCCAAATAAATAAAAACATTTTTTTCTCCCTCACCGATGAAATCTATATCCATCATTCTTTGGAAAGTAGCCCCTGCATTCATCAAACCAAATGGCGTTTTATCGTACATGAAAGTTCCCCACGAAGTGGTAAACACAATATTTTCTTTGTCATCTTCATGGACAACAATTTGATTATATCTAGAAAAAATATCAATCATGGACATTCTGTTAGCCCTGACTACTTTTTCTAGAACGTGATCCATTTTTGGTAGTGGGTAGTTGTCTTTGAGGGATGACCGATTTAATTTTTTGAAATCTACATAGAACCTTATGTTTCCATTTTTCTTTCTGACGGGTACCAAATTTTCTACCCATTCGGAATATCTGAGTGGAATGATGATTTTTGCATCTAGAAGTTTATGTACCTCTCTTTATATTACTTGCAGGAGGATAGGATTTATTTGTCTCAGTTTCTTCTTGAAAGTTTTGATACCATTTTTCAAATGAATATTGTGTTTAATTATAGAGGTATCATAAGTTTTCATACCATCATAGGAAGAAGAAAAATTTTCTTTATATTGTCTAAGCAATTAAACATACTTATTCTTCATTTGGGCTGGAAGGTATTTAGATATCTTGACCAGTTTAGGATCCTCTTTAGTTCCTATATCACAGCCTTCAACCTCTTTGGGATGAGGTACTGCATTATGCTTTAAGGGTATGTCATATTAGTAAGATGATCTTTCTAAGGGGATCAGACCTTTGGGGATCTGATTGTTCTTAAGCACGAGGATGCGATCATTTGCAATCTTGTCTTGGAATTTTTGTGGATTCTATCCTTGTTTCATAACCCAAATGAGATCATTCTAGTTTTCCTCATTTATGTGTGTTTTGGAAAACTCATCAACCATCTCCAGAAATTGTTTGATCTTCTCATCGTCTTCAAAGTTTTTCCAATGATGAGCATTGTTCGGGATCAAAATTTTGTGTCTCATTTCAATATGATATTTCCATTTTAAGACAATAGGTTGTGTTATCTCTCTGTAAAGTTCATTTGGCTGAGAAACAAATGACTGAGGCAACCTACAAAATAAATTTGAGATCCAAAACTAGCCTTTCGAACCTGGAGAGGGCTCTCTCGGGAGACTTTGTCTCGGTACAGGATATGGCTTAAAGTTGTCAGCTAGATTTAAAACATTTGAATAATAAGTTTTGGTTCTATTGGTACAAGAGATTAAGACCTTGGGCTATGGATTTGATTCAATAAAATGATAGAAACAAATGACTCGGTGACTAAACTTGAGAGGATAAAGGATAAGCGAGTAATAGTCTTCATTTTAAAATCGTGGTGTGTGGTGAGGGAGAAAAACAAATGAAGTAAATAAGAGAACCTATGAGGATGAATTCAGAGTTAACTTAGAGGAAATTTTTTTTTTTGAATGGTGTGAATCCCAGGGTGTCACGCAGCGAATCCCAGGTTTGAAATTATGTTCGGATTCAAACAAAAATAGATATGAATAAAGAATACAGAAAGCACATACGCAAAGAGAGGAAACAATACATCCACCTACTACATTTACAATCTTTTCATCAAAGCTTCAATACTTTTTCATTAAATTTAAATCAAGCTCAAACTGCGTTCAATAGTCACTGTCTACACTAGTTTTTCCAACTAACTTGGCTTACATTGAAAAGACAAAATATATAGGTGAGGGCTTCGCTTGGACTACCCTTCTCTCTAGCTACTAACACTAGAATTTAGGAGACTGGATGTTCTTCGTTAAATGACTTTTCGCATGATGCCTTTCCAAAAATAGAAACCAAATGTATTCAGTCACATCATGACCACTTGTATTTTCCAAGGAGATTTGGTTTTCAGCAAGGTCTCATCATGGGGAGAGTGATGTGTCTATACCTTCCTTCGACATGATATCCAAACAATGAAATTATCTATTAGACTCTTACCATCCACTGTAATGGCCTAAATTTTTTTCATGCCCTCATTTGTTGGGGTGCATACGTGGTGAGTGATTGTTGACTATTGTAGTTGTTACCAAAATGACAAAACCATCTAAGGGCTATGCCTTCTTCAAAACTGTCAATATATGCGCCACGTTTGAGAATACAAGAGTGCACTCAGTTAATCATGTTTCTTCTGTGTGCTGGCAAGAGCCATGTGGACTCTCTCCTTGGTCACTTCACATTGTCTGAGGTTATTTTCATTCATTTATTCATCTATCCTTTGTGTTTCACGCAACTGTACTATTGTATCCTGCGCTTCCCTAAGATATCTCTTATTCCACGTCTCATTTCCTTCGCAGCCTTCTGATGCTAACACTTCAAAGGTTTCTGTTGCTTACTATCATCTTAGTTCTCTATTTTCCTAGTAAACCTCGACAATAGAGAGCTGTAATTGTTTCAGTTGCTGAGATAACCCCCAAACATTCATGTCTTGGGTACTTGTCCTCCTTATTTTTATACAACTTTCTCAACTTTTACCTTCGACATGTTCCAACCGAATGGCGTGCATAAGTCATTCTTTGGCAGCTGACCTTGTGCACGATTCACTTGGGACTAGAGTTTCCCTCGCTTTGTTGTTCTTCTTTGGCCTTCCCCTTCTTTGGGGTAGTTGTTGTTGTGGGTACAAGGCTTCTGACATCTTTCCTTCCCGCACATCCTCTTCTAATCCAACCTCCATGTCATTCAATATTACCCTTTCCGAGTGTAGAGGGAAATCCCCTTTTGGTTCCTTGGGGATGCTTGTTGTGAACAAGAACCAAATCTAGTCGCTTCCCAACCATATTAATTCCACCAGTACAAGCAATTTAATCAACGAGACATGAGAGAGTTTCCTTTCAGATTTATTCACTTTAGTCTGGGCATTGTCCGCCATCTCTCAAAGGTTTTGGTGTAAGAAAAAGGGTAGATTTAATGGCCTCCTTCCTGTGAATTTCATCAAAATAATGTGATGCGAATGTATTATGTTGAACCTTCCTTCACTGGTGAAATATTTCCTAATTACTTCAAGCATTTTCGGAAAAGATTCCTGCAAATATATACTTGTAACGCCTATATCGATTTTTCCACCTAAGAAATCTCACTTGATGAAATCTTCATAGCCTTGCACATCCAAAGCCATGCCTTTGAACCAAATTTTTTCGTACAGAGGGATCTAAGTTATAGTTGAAAGAGTTTCCTCAGTTACTTGTAAAATGACACTTGATATCACCACACGGAATCCATCGAAACTGAGTGCAAATTCCTCAGCTAGTCTCATATTGAATCCTTGAATTTTCTTAGAGAAGGACATGCACCTGAACTGTTCAAAAGAATCCCTGACCTTCGGATATTCGTTGATAAATTTCAAGATTTGGGGCTCAATAACAATTCTTCTACCACTTCACATGCCCTTCCTTATGTTTTGGTAGGTTTCCATGGTGCAATGTGTATTTTTCCTGCACACGAAGGATTTGGCATGGGCCCAAGGAAGAAATCTTGATCATTTTGGGCTTGCGAGATGAAATACAAACAATGCACAAACCCAAATAGCGAATGTAATGCATGCAGAACATATGGAGTTTATAAAAAAGAAGGCGGGAGGTGGAATTTTTGCCAGGGAACACTAAATTCATGACGACTGGATGTTTTGAAATGAACTGAATATTTCCCATAACACATCTATGCAACGAGTACATTTTGGGGTGTGTGAAGTATAGCTGATAAGGGATGCAAGGAATATGTGATATGAGCATTGTTATTTTTCATTCTTTCATCCCTCATAATGAGTTGATGATGGTCATTGCACTTGCCGATGCAACTTCTATTTAACAACTTTCCTCGACCCTTAGCACGCAAAATTTCCTTTTCTGATAGGACTCAACCTTTTGGGAACAAACTCATACCATTTACACATGCTTTGACTTTGACATCCATTCCTAACTCCAAGGGTCAACCAGACACTTGCTGACTTTGACCCATTTGTTGTTCACTACCTAACTTGGCACGCTTTGACACACAGGCCAGGACTCGACTAAGACCGACTCTAACTAAATATGAAAATTAACAGTGCTAACAAATGGCTCCAACGGGGGTGTTATCCTCCCAGCGAGGTAGCAAAGAAAAAAAAAACAGGAGCCTGACCATTGGGACTTATTCAAATTTCAGACACTGAAGTACAAAAACAAAATGCAACCTAAAACTTATCGACACAATTTCTAACAGACTCAGCATAAACTTAGGGCCTTCACTTCTGGCTTCAATTTTCTGCTGACACACTGACTTGAGACAAAAAAAAATGACTATTTACAATGACATGTGACTTAAACATAATTTATTGCACTAGGTAGTGTTTGAGGAACCTGACATTTACAGGCCCCCAACTAATTCACTCTTTGTTTAGTTCTTCTAGAAAATAAGCGTTATTCCCACGATATGCACCGATTCTAAATGGGCCCATCCAAAGATGATCAAAATTTATGTGCTTTCTTTTATCTTCATTCCTTGCATCCCATTTTAGCACCAAATCCCCCAACTGAAATTCCTCCTACTTAGAGTGTTTTTCAAAGGTTTTCTTCATCGGTTCCTAGTGGAGTTTTCATCGATTGTACACATGTTCCCTCATCTACTGTGTGTGGATCAACTGATTTATTTTCCTCTGCGTGTCATCTGGCTTGACTTCATTCTCTTGCAACAAATTTCTAATGGGAAACCCAAATGAGGTGGTAAAAATCACAGCTGTGCTATATACAATCTGGAATGGCAACGTCGAGATGGACTAATTGGTGGTAACCTTTTCCACCCACAGTGCCAAAAAAATCTTTCTATGCCAGGCCTTCTTGTTGTCTTGCAAGAGTCTCTTGATGATCCTGGTTAATATTTTGTTCGACGATTCTAGTAACCCATTCCCCTGTGGGTAATATGTTGTAGAATTCCCCAGGGTTATATTGTAATCCTGACAAAACTTCTCCATATTCTTGGACTTGAATGTGGTCACATTATCTTTTATGATCTTGATAGGGAATCTAAATCTCGATAGGATGTTTGTCTCCAAAAATTGAATGATGACTGCATCAATAGCCTACTCCGTGGGGATTTCTTCTTTCCATTTTGTGAAGTAATTTGTGGCCTTGAGTATCCATTTGTGTTGTGTCAAGGATGGTGGATGTATTTCCCCTTTAAAATACAAACCCCATTGCATGAAAGGTTCTTCGACTAAGATTGGTTTTAGTGGCAGGTTTTGCAACTTTCTTCTTCCATAGAAAATATGACACTCATGATAACTGGAAACCTCTTTGTGTACGCCTACGAAGATGGTAGGCCAACAGTAACCTGCTCTTAGGATTTTGTGCATGGTGGTTTTCCAGTAGTGGTTCCCTCCACACTCACCTTTGTGAAATTCTTTGATAGATCATTTCACGTCGTTCTCCAGCAAACAACTCAACAAAATCCCTCTAGGATATTTCTAGTATAGTGAGTTATCCAGGATGAAGAACGTAACCGCTTTGAGATTTAAGAATCTAGACTTGGTATTACTTATACCCAGAGGGGCTTGCAAATTACTCAACACATAGATGATTTTTGTATACCACGACGAATTGACGAACTTTTGAGACACCCACACAGTTGTTTCTTCATGAGGATTCTCCGACAAATCAACGATGAAGTTGATTCCCACAACATCACAGTCCCAATGCACCATCAACTTTGCAAGGCCCTGGCCCTTAATCAATTTCATGGACTTGATTTCAAGGTCATAGTCCATCATGGCCACTATCCACTTACCTCTCCTTCCCTCAGGGTCGGGTTGAGTCAAGATATCCTTGACTGAGTTGTTGGGTATGTAAGAAATAACATGGGAGTGTAATATGTACGTTCTAAACTCCTTTAGGGATTTTAATAAGTCTTATGCTTATTTTTCCATAATTTTGTACCTTAGTGGAGAATACATGAGTGTCCTATTGAAATAGGATATAAGCTTCTCAAAGTTCTGATCATCTTTCTGTAATGACATGCCAAAAATAGTATGCTCTGAAGTGAACGAAAAAAAGATGAAGTCTTTCATGAAGTCTGGGCTAGCCAGCATGGGAGATCTATTTAGTGCTAATTTTATATCTTCAAATTATTTCCTGTCTTCTAGGTTCTACTTGATTTCGTTCCCCTTTCTGAGCATGTAGGTGATATGTTTTATAATTTCTGCCAAGCTCGGGATGAATCTTCTCAATAAATTTACTTTTCCCAGGAAGGATTTCACTTCCTTCTTACTGCACGAAGTGCCAATTTTTAGGCTTCATTCAAACTTGTTGGGGTCTATCTTAATTCCCTCCTTCGAGGTGATGTGACCCAAAAAATTCCCTTCTTGCATCCCGAAATGTGACTTTTTCGGATTTAATGATATGTTGAATTTACTACACTTCTGGAAGACTTTCTTTAGATGCCCAAGGTGTTGTTCTTCAAAATCAAAGTCTATTGTGATGTCATCCATATAGATCACAATAAACTTGTCCTTTTCATCAGAAAATTATATGTCCATTTCTGTCTAGAAAGTAGATCCGACGTTCATCAGGCCAAAAGGAATCTTGGCATACATGAATGTCCTCCATGGTGTCGTAAAAGCCATCTTTTCCTTGTCATCCGGGTGGACCATGATCTGATTATAACCTAGAAAATAATCCAACATGGACATCTTTTGGGACCCCACTACCTTTTGCAAAATATAGTCCATTTTAGGGAACAGGTAGTGGTCCTTGAGGGACACTTTGTTTATGTTTCATAAATCCACAGACAATCTTATTTCATTGCTCTCTTTTCTTACAGGTACCAAATTGGCCACCAATTTCTAAAACCTTAAAGAAATGATAATTTTAGCTTCAAATAGTTTCTTTACATCCTTTTTTATCAATGTTAGTAGCAGGGGATTTATCTGTCTTAGCTTATGTTTGAAAGGCCTCTAGTCTTCTTTGAGAGGGATGACATGATGAATCACTTTAGTGTCATACACCTTGAAGTGATCATAGCTCCAAGCAAAAACATTGGGGAAATGTTTCATGAGCTTGATGTGACCTATGAAATGAGCATTTTCAACAATCTGATTATTTTCAGGTTCTCTTGAGTCCCAATGTTGCAGTCTTTGACATCCTCATCATTTGCAGTGATCTTGGAATTTCTAGCCACGTCATTTTCGTCAAACAACTTTTCCAAAGGAACTAGCCACTTTGAGATGATGTTATTTTTCAGTTGTACTATGTCCCTTCCCACTATATGGTTCTGGAAAGGGTCATCATCACTGCGTGCATCTGCACTCCCATATTCATCGCAGAAACACTCTTCATCAATCTTTATGTTAGCGAACTCATCACTCATTTGGAGAAATATATCCACCTATTTGTCATCCTCAAACACCTGCCAATATTTGATATTATCAGGCACTGTCGGCTTATGTTTGAATTTGATCTCGCACATTCTTTTAGGAAAGATGGGAATTTTAAAAATCGAGGCCGAGGTGGACAATGCATCAATGATCTGATTTTTCCTCCTCAGGATAACTCATAGATCATACTTCGGGAATTCCTCGAGGAGGCCCAACACCAATTTCCTTTATGCTCTGAGCCTGGGGTGTTTGGATTGATATATTCCTTTCACTTGGTTTATAACCAGCTCAGAGTCTCTGTGCACTGCTATCCTCTTCACACCTAATTCTTTAAAAACCTTCAAGCCCAAAATCAGTGCCTCATACTCGTCCATGTTCTTTGTACAGTCGAAAGCAATTTTGTACAAGCAGAGTTTTAATCCCACTTTGAGAGGGCTTATCCACATGCCAGCCCCTACCCCTTCTTTGTTGACAGCACCATCGAAACTCATGTTCCACATCTCATTCTCCGCATGGTTTCTCGGATCAGCGCACTCTGTTTCTTGTCATGCGGCTTTATCATCAGTGGTCATGATGGTTTTCTGTTCTTCCTCTTCAAAACTCAGGTCATTATAGAATATGGAGTAGTCGACCTGAGTGTCAACAGAGTAGATAGGATAGTTATTCGACTGTGTATTACCTCTTACCATGTACTTCATAAGTACTTCTTTGTATATCCATCTCTCCTAGCCAAAAATAGGAATGATAGCATAATACATGTCCATTTGCAGAGTTCCCTTTAATTTATCATCCCATGACTTCGATAACAACATGCCAAAATTAGGGGCTATATCGTCCATGACCACATCCATGACCATGTTCTTTGAAGGATTTTGGTCCAGTGACATGATGAAGTCTTTGATGAGACCCAAACATTTGATTTTCCCAGAATCGAAAGAAAAGAGCTCCTTATAGGGCCTGGTGATGTCCAAACCCAACTCATCCATGATCACCTTTGGCATGAGGTTGTGCGACACACCTGAATCCAACATGGTGTTGTGCAGGGTCATATCATGGACCTTGAGACTAACATAGAACAGGGGAATGCCCTTAGTATCATTCGTCTCCTCTATGCATGGACCAAATAAAATAGAAGGGTGATCATCCTGGACATTTAAAGTGTTGGGGGTTTCTCCCATTTTTAGCATTTTAATAATCTACTCCTAATACTCACCCTTTTTGATAAGTTCATTGAATGGGACAAAGATTTTGATCTTGGCCATTTCACTCTCAAAGTTAAAGGGGGGAGAGAATTTTTATAACTCTTTGCCATGTGTTTCTTGGCTTGTCTCTGGCACTTTCTTCGGAGCCTCCTCCTTTGACTTCATCATTTCAGCGGCATCTTTGGTTGGGTTGTCTAGTTTCAGGAGACTTGTGGAAGGGGTATCCATCGGAGGTTTCCTTATGGAATTTGTCTGTTGCGGTTCAGTAGGTGGCTTCTTTCTCATGAGGTTGTATTTTTTTTGAAATTGCATGATGGCATTGTGATAGCCTTTCCTAAATTATTTTTGTCTCCCAGGAGACTGATTCATCCATCTCCAGCATAATATCATCATTTTCTCTCATGTATTGATCATGTTCTTCCTTCGTAAAAAACACGCACGTTCTTTTGTCATCGCAATAGTGCATTTGGTCTTGGAACATTTGATCAAAATACTCATCTACATAATTATTTTGGAATGGAGGCCTTGTTTGTTGGTCGCCCTGTTCTCTCTACTCCCTCTATCTGATTTGAGGGACCTGAACCCTTCTGAGGTTCTTATTTTTGGGCTGGGGTTCATGATGTTCTCGAGTGGCAGGTTTGTTTCCCACATACATTCTTTCCATTAATTTCTCCATCGTCTTCATCATTAAGCCGAATTTGTCATCTGAGGACCGAGATGTCGACAATTGTGTGTCCCCTTGGGGTTTTTTATCACCACTGTTGAATCTCTGCTTGATCTTCCCTAATTCCATTAGATTTACCTCAACCTCCATTACATTGTTCATCATAGCATCTATATTTATGGATATCCTTTCTCTCAACAGCAAGGCGAAATCGTTGTCAAAGGAATCAGTGTATCATAGTTGCGCAGCCTCAGGAGGTGGTTGGACTTCTATGATTGAATTATACACCCTCATGAAATGGGTTGATAATTCTTTCATTGTATCCTCTGTCACCCTCTTCATGTTATTGTACTGTGGCCAGAACTACAAGGGGTTCTTATTGTCTCCCCATCTAGTAATGAAAGACGTTTCGAATGCGGCGAAGTGTTAGATGCTTGTTGCAAGGAGGGATTTGAACCATTTCCTCACCTCCCCAGATAGAATCTGCATGAACAATCTCATCTTCACATCTACATAGTCCACCTCCTCTAGGTTGATGAAATCATTCAACCAATCCAAATGATTTGGGTTGAAACGTTCCCTTCAACATCGTAGAGCTTGATCCTCTAGCTGCAATTTTGAGGAAAATCATGCAGTTGGACTAGCATAACGAAAGGGGAGAATTTGGAGGCCATGTTTCTAGAAGGTTTAGGGATTTGGAATATGTTCTTAGGTATCAGAGCTTGAAATTTCTTCTGGTATAAATCTATATCATCCAAACTAGTCTGTAACTTAGATCTGAACAAGGTTTTCTCAAATAGGGCATCAAAATAAAGGTCATCGATGCTCTACAAGTCATCTTTGGGTAAGTACAAGCTTCTTTGTAGGTAATAGAATGGGTCCGGTGCTTACTCCCTAGTCCTGCACAAAATTTTCTCGGGGTCGCACACAGGATCCATAGCATTTGGATCAAGATTTTCTCTGGTATAGATCATATTGGGAGCCAGGGTTCCTAAATCACACTACTTTTTTCTACTGATCATTTTGATTGGAGTTTCTAGGGTAAAGGTCTCAACCAATATAGATTTTTTTCCCTATGTTATCCTCAGGGGTCAAACTATAATGTTAGTCGTTCTCCCAGGGAAAAATTATTCATTTTCATTCTCGACAACAATGTCAGAATGTTATCTCTCTATAAACTTCGTTTGACTGAGAAATGAATGATAGAGGCAACCTACAAAACAACTTTGAGATCCGAAACTAGCCTTTTGGACCTGGAGAGGGCTCTCTTGGGAGACTTTGTCTCGATACAGGATATGTCTTTAAGTTGTTGGCTAGATTTAAAAATTTTGAATAATAAGTTTTTGTTCTATTAGCGCAAGAGAGTAAGACCTTGGGCTATGGATTCTATTCAAGAAAAGACAGAAACAAATGACTCGGTGACTGAACTTGAGAGGATAAAGGCTAAGCACAAAATACTCTTCAGTTTAAAATCGGGGTGTGTGGCGAGGGGGAAAAGCACAAGAAGTAACTCAGAGCACATCTAAGGATCAATTCAGAGTTAACTTAGAGGAAAACAGTTTGTTTGAATGGTGTGAATCCCAAGGAGTCGCGTAGGGAATCCCAGGTTCAAAATTATGTTCTGATTCAGACATAAATAGATATCAATAAATAATACAAGAAGAACATATGCAAAGAGAGGAAACAATACATCCAATTGCTACAATTAGAATATTTTCATCAAAGCTTCAGGAATTTTGCATTAAATTTTGATCGAGCTGAAACTACATTCAATAGTCACTGTCTACACTAGTTTTTCCACCCAACCTGGCTTACATTGAAAAGATTAAATATATAGGCAAGGGTGTTTCTTGGGATACTCTTCTCTCTAGATACTAACCCTAGAATTTGGGAAACTGATTGTTCTCCGTTAAATGACTTTTCACATGACGCCTTTCCAAAAAAAGAAACCAACTGTATTCGGTCGCATCATGACTGCTTTTCTTTTCCATGGGGATTTGGTTCTCAGCAAGGTCTCTTCATGGGGAGAGTGATGTGTCAATACCTTCCTTCAATAGGATATCCAAACGATCAAATTCTCTATCATACTCCTGCCATCCACTGTAACGGCCTTGATTTATGCTGCAGACTCATTTGTTGGGGTGTGTACGTGGCGAGTGACTGTTGACTGCCGTAGTCATTACCAAAATGACAAAACATTCTAAGGGTGATGCCTTCTTCAAAACTCTCAATATCTGTGCAACATTTGAGAATATAAGAGTTCACTCAGTTAATCATGTTTCTTTTATGCGTTGGCAAGATCTGTGCGAACTTTCTCCTCGGTTGCTTCACATTTTCTGAGGTGATTTGCATCCCTTTCTTCAACTATCCTTTGTTTTGTGCGTATCTATACTATTATATCATGCACTTCCCTGAGTTGTCTCTTAATCCACGTCACATTTCCTTCACGCCCTTATGATTCTAACACTTCAAAGGTTTTTTCTTCTAATTGTTGTCTTACTTCTTTGTTTTCCTGGTAAAGCCCAACGATAGTGAGTTGTTCTTGTTTCAGTTGTTGATATTAACCTCGAACATTTGTGCCTTTGGTATTTGTCCTCCTCATTCTTCTCCAACTTTCTCGGATTTTACCTTCGACAGATTCCAGTCAAATGGCGCACATAAGTAATTCTTCGATAGCTGACCTTGCACACAGTTCACTTGGGACTAGAGTTTTCCTCACTTCCTTATTCTTCTTTGGCCTACCCCTTCTCCAGGGTAGTTTTTTTGGGGGGGACAGGGCTTCCGACATATTTCCTTCCTCTACAGCCTCTTCCAATCCAACCTCTGCGTAGTGTGATATTACCCTTTCCACTTGTAGAGGCAAGTCCCCTTTTGGATCATTGGGGATTCCTGTTATGAGAAAGAACGAATCCCAGTCTCTTCCCAACCGTCTTAATTCTTCCACTAGAAGCCATTTAATCAGTGATACATGAGAGAGTGTCCTTTTCAATTTATTCACTTCAGCCTGGGTGTTTTCCGTCATCTCTCGGAGGTTATGGTGTAAGAAAAAGGGTATATTTAATGACCTCCTTCCTGTGAATTGCATCATAAATCTAATGTGATGTGAATGTATTATGTCAAACCTCCGTTCACGGGTGAGGTATATCCTAATTAATTCAAGCAGTTTCCAAAAAGGTTCCTGCAAATATATACTCCTAACACCTGTCTCGATTTTCCCAGCTAAGCAATCTCGCTTGATGAAATATTTATAGCACCACGCTTCCAAAGGCATGCCTTTGAACCACCTTTCTCTTTGCAAAGGGATATCTATTGTAATTGAAAAATTTTCCTCAGTTACCTGGAAAATGACACCAGAGATCACCACGTGGAATCTGTCGAAACTAACTGCAAACTGCTCAGCTAGTCTCATATTGAATCCTTGAATTTTCCTGCAGAAGGACATTCACCCAAACTGTTTGAAAGACACCCTGACCTCTAGATCATCTTTGATCAATTTCAATATTTGGGGATCGATCCCAGTGATTCTGCTACTTTCTGCTCCCTTCCTTATGTTTTGGGATGTTTCCATGGTGCAACGCAAATTTGTCCTGCATGCGAAGGATTTGGCATGGGCCCAAGGCATAAATATTGATCAACCTAGGCTTTCAAGAAGAACTACAAACATTGCACATTCCCTATGGTCAAATAGAATGTGTGCAGAACATATGCAATTTATAACAAAGAAGGAGGGAGGTGGAATTTGTGCTAGGAAAAATTGAATTCATGACAACTGGATGTTTCAAAACGAATTGAAGATTTTTCGTAATACATCTATGTGACGAGTACATTTCGGGGTGTGTGAAGTATAGTTGATAAGAGCTGCAGGGCATATGTGATACGAACACTATGATTTTTCATTCTTTCATCCCTCATAATGATATGATGATGTTCATTGCACTTACCGATGTGAATTCTATTTAACAACTTTCCTCGACCCTCAACACGTAAAATTTCCTTTTCTGATACGACCAGACCTTTTTGGAACAGACTCGTATCATTTACACATGCTTTGACTCTAACATCCCTTCTCGACTCCAAGGGCCAACTGACCACTTGCTAACTTCGACCCATTTGTTTTTCAATACCTAACTTGGCATGCTTTTACACACAGGCCAGGACTTGACTAAGACCAACTCTAACTAAACAAGAAAAATGACGATGCTAATAGGTTGTACAAAGGTTGTTGCAGCTTTGGCTAAAGAGTCTCCTTGTTGATTTTACATTCTGGGAATAGAGTGAGTATTAAAGCATGAGAAGAAATTCTCTATCAAATCCCAGGTGCAATTTATGTATGACCTCAGCCTTGGATTCTTATCTTGATATTGTTTTTTTATTTGTTTCACAATAATCTCTACATCACCATAAACTATTAGATGTTTATTTTTTTACTTTCTAGAAGCCTCTAATCCTAAGACTAGAGCTTCATACTCACAGACATTATTCATATAATTGATCTCCCACTGTAATCTATATGAAAATGGGATAACATACTCATCTCCTAGAACTACAAATAACACTCCCGCCCCTGCTCATTTGCAGGAAAAAGTGCCATCAAAAAACATTTTCCATACACCTTCTATTTACACTTTTCTTTGTTTTTTCTACTTTTTTATTTTCTTCTTCTGTACATTCTTCAAAATCTTCATCTATATATAAAATAAAATTTCCTAAGTCCTGATCAACAACATAGACTGGTTAATTTTGGGGGTTTTTTGGGTCACTTACAGTATACATGACTCTAGTCTCTCAGTATAGTCGAGTGAATTGTCCACCGAAAATCAGAATCGTAGCGTAAATCATGTCTAGCTAAAGTGATCCTCCTAATTTGACACCCCAAGACCTAGATAGAAGCATGTCATACTTGGAAGGGACGTCATCAACGAATACATCCAAAATGATACTTTTTACAACAATCTGTTTAAGATTTACTACAAAATCTTTGATCATTCCTAGACATGTAAATTTTCTGGAATCAGAATACAAGTCTTGATAAGGTCTATTAATTTCAACGCCTAATTTATCCATGATAAATTTAGGCATTAAATTATGAGAATCCGGATAATCTAACATCCATTTGTGGAGTAAATGGTTGTGCATAGTTAGTGTAATATAAAATTAAGCAACATAATCCTTAGTGTTTTCGATGTGTGGACCGAGCATGATCGTAGGTATTTCTTCCTACAGATTAATAACATCTGCATGACATTCTGCATTAGAAAAAAATATCATTTTAGCAATTTTATTTTTATAAATCGGATTTTATGCAAGCTCAACCAGACCCATAGGGATTTTAATTTTATTAAGTTGGTTTTCTAGACTGAAACTTCCGATTGTTTTTTCAGTTTCTCTAGTTGGAATTTATGTTTTTGTATTGTCCAGTCTCTTACTTTGCGTTGCTCTTGTTTCAACTGGCTTTGTCCGAGCATATTTTGTTTTAGTCAGTGATTTAGTAATTGTTGCCTCATTCATTTTATTTTGTGACAAAATATTTTTTGGTGGAACATTCATTGGACGTTTTTCTCTGGGCCTTAAATCATACTTCTATTAGAGTACGCCCATTATTGATTCGACGAGTCCTTGATAGACAGATTATCCTAGATTATTGATGTTTTCTTCATTATTAAACATGGATTCTAGGTCTAAAGATTTTTCATAGTCTTGTCTTGTTAAATGTGGCTCGAGATCGTCGTCGCTAAGGTTGTTAAGATCTTCTTCTAACTCCTCATAATTTTGCATGTCATCCCTCTGCATAAAATTTTGGGTTTTAAACAGAGCTTGGATATTTGTATCTTCATTTTTTATTTGTCTCTATTGTATTTGAGGGTTAGATTTTCTTTTGAACTGGTTCCTAGCATAAGTATCAGGTTTGGCTTGATCTAATTCCATCTTGGATATCTTTTTTGATAAGTCTTTAATTAATCTTTTCCATTTCATCCATCTTGTCTTCTGCAGACTTCACAGATCCAGATGGTCCTTCTTGTTCTTTAAAATGACTTTGTTCTTTGCTTCCCATCTCGACCTTAGCTTTTAATTTCCCTGATGCCATCATATTCAATTCAATTTATATGGCATCATCCTGCATTCATGCTAGAGTGGCAGATCTTCTTTCTCTTAAAAGGAGAGAAACATCAAGCTCAAAGGCCTGTGCAAAGGTTACCTTTGTAGCAAGTTGAGAGGGTTTGAATTCAGCTGGGATTTTTTATACAATTTGTTGAACCTATGAGTAAATTCAAGAACTGATTCATAATTATTTTTTCTTAAATCCCCAAATTCAATCAAATAATAGAGATGGTCCTTCTTCTCTCCCCATTGTATTAGGAATGCATTTTCTAGATCATCATATGATGGTATGGAACCTATTGAGATTCCTCAGAACCAGGTTCTTACTTCTCCTTCAATTTTTTGTACTAACAAACTTGAGTAAACATCTTCATGTTCCATGCCAAGGATATCTGTGAACTGGTCAAAAAAGGATATGTGTTCGGTTGCGGTTAAATCTCCGTCTCCCATGAATTTTGGTAGGTTTTTCATATAATTCTTGGAAAAATCATGAAGGATGACAGGGAGTACCAAGGAGGCGTATATGGAAGCTACATTGGAAAATATTCTAGGAGGTGGGGCTTGTCCTTTACCTTTTCCCCCTATGCCACCATCTTTGGTGCCATCACCTCCAGCATCACCACCTTTGGTGCCACCTCCTCCAGCAGTAGCCATTGGAATTCTAGGAGACAAACTTCAGGAATTAAAAAGTGGATTTTCAAAAACTTTGAGGGACTGAAGTGGTGAACTTTCGATTAATTTGGGATGTGGAAAAGGAATTTTCGGAAATATGTTGTTACGAGATGAAAAATCTAGAAGAGGAGGAAAAGGGAAATTTTGACTAGTTTTCTTAGACTTACAAGATGTATATATGAGAGGCTCGATAGGGGATGAATCTAGGTATAAAATATATTCTTCATAGTTTCTGGAAACTGAAACATTTACTTTGGGAAAGGATGGAATCGATAGGATGTCAACGACATCGGGCATTGAAATTTATCTTACGTTTTGACTGTTAGGAGTATCATTCAATTCAATTTCAACATTTATCTCAGGAATAATTTCCTCTGGATTCTCAATCTTAGCCTCGGGTCTGCTAGTTGATGTCTCAACATAATGAATTTTTTTAACACTTTCTTTAGGAATTAGTTCTTCAATTGTAACCTTAGCATTAACTTGTGTAACTTTGGGTTGATATACTTTACCTGTTGATGCAACAATCGATTTGAGGTATCCCTTTGGTTTTAACAACCTTTTAGGATCTGACACTAGTGTAGTCTTCTCATCATCTGGATTGTTTCTGGTATTATTTCGACCGAATGCAAGTTTTGTGTATGGTGGAGTCTCCAAGTGAAAAATAGAATAATCATTGCTTACATATTTGATCTTTGCTCACCATCAAAGATAGAAATTTACCTTGTCATTTCCCAGAGAAAAATAAATTCATTTCTTCATCCCTGAAAATGGTGCCAAAAAGATGTAGTTCCTGAGATTAAACTTAAGGCTCAAAGAGTAATGTTAGGAATCAAGAAATTTTAAAGAGGATGTTTTTAAAGAGAGTTTTTTCTACCTTTATTTATATGATAAAAGATACTTAAATGAAATTAACAATATGGCAGTACATATGTCGTATTTTTTGTCTGAGTCACAATTGAAATTATATAATGGTGTGAGGGAAAATTACAAAAATGTTAAATAAATAAAGACACCAGTTGTTTAAGAGTATCACCTTGTTGCAGTGGAAGAAAGTAGATAGCGTACCCTTGAACAAAATATAAAGTACAATAATTCAAACAAATTGCAAGTCTTGTTTTACTCACAGTAAATACAGAGGAAAAATTGTTTACTTAACGAATTAATGATATAATACAATTACAGTAGTTCTGATACTAAATTGCAATCAAACATTTATGAAGGAATTGCATAAGGAAATGTTGATATATGAAATACAGAAGAAACAGATGACCCAAACTGAACAAAATTTGGAATCTTTGTCTACACTTGTATTAATACTAAAAAAAGGAGAGTTTTATCTATAACATCCGACAAGAAGCAACCTTGAATAGATATTAAATATATATATTTATACAAAATATGACACAAATCAAAATGGTTGGACTTTTTGCAATATATAATTAAAATAGCGTAATTTGGAAATAAGATAGCAGTGTGTAAAATCTGATGAGCTTTGCTAGCATTTTCTTCTATCTCTTCACCTACTGAAAAAAGTTTTATTTTCCTCATTCCTTCAGGCTGGACACATCTGTCGTCTGGTCTTCTTAATAATTCGACACAATGTATTAACCGTTGTAGTATTTTTTCCATCTTTCCCTTCAGCTATGTTTAGTAATGCAATGATATTTTATTACCTTCTCACAACTATGATTTCTTTTCCATTCTCAATGCATTAGTTGCATCTATCTAAAAATTCCACCACCAATTTTGATAGCTCAATTGTTTCATTCACCTCGAAAGTGTATAATTTCCTTTCTAATTGAGGCGGTATTTCTTGGATGTTTTTCACTTCTTTATCTAAGGCCTAAAACTGTGAACTTGGGTTCACTAGCCATTTATTTACTTTAATAAGGTCAATCTGGATCATTTCCTGAATGGCTGCCATAGTTTCCTCTTTTCTCTTTCTAGATTTTTGCTATTTCATTTCAATATCGATTTTCCCCAGGGCCTCCGTGATATTGCTTCCCTAAAAATCAATCAATCTCTTGTCTAATTATGATAACGCTTATTGGAAAGTGTCCTTTACTACCCTGGATAATCTATTTCTCTCTGCCAAATTCGTTTCCCACAGCTTCAGATCCATATCACCTCTTATTTTTTCCAAAGGGGAAAGCCGAGGAGAATCAAGGATATTATCTTTCTATGCCAATATGATGGCTTCTTGAAACTTATCTCCAGCTAATCAAGCTTCTCTTTCCTTTATATAGGCATCCTTCAGAGCAATTTCTACTACCTGATAACACTTCTGGATGGTATCAACATTCATAAAAAGATCCTTCTGGGCCATTTCTAGTTTTTCATTTATTTCCAACGTTTGAATTTGGAAGGCCAGAATGTCTATCAAGGTACCTTTGGTCACCTTCAATATATCTTGCAGTTGTCTTATAAATTCATCATGTTGAGTTACTATACCCTGGTTGACCTGTGAATTGCGATGGAGCTCCTCGAGGTTAGCCTACAGCTATTGCATTTTCTACCGGTCATGAGCTCTGTTTTTCTCAAAGTATTGGCTCATATTATTCCTTACAGTTTGTTCCATGGCTAGTAATTGATCTTGAAATTGCCCCACCAATAAAATTTTATGTCTTAGTTTCTCCTCCAAATTCTCCATAGACCATTGATTTACAGTGACAAAGGCACCCAATGAACCTACAACTTCCTTCATGAATTATGAATCATTGTAATCATTTCCATCATACAACATACTCTTCCTTTTGGTTATTACATCATCCTTCTGGTGTGATTCTCTCTTGACGATGTCCCTCCATTTCTTGCTAAAGAAGAAATATGAAGGGGGCATATATTTGGATGTTATTGGGGTAAGATCACTTACAAAAGTGATTTCAGAACTGGGATTTTCGAAGCTAGAGTACAGAGGTGTCAATGATGTAATAGGAGTACCAATATCTATAGACTATTGTTGTTATACTGTATTGGTAGCTCGTGTGGATGGTGTCAAAGGATATGCATCATTTCCTTTCTTTAGGTAAGATTTGAGATGAGCTAGAGCTTGGGGGATTAACTTTCTTAACAATGAGGCTTCTAACTCTTGTGCCAAAACCTCGTAGCTCTTTGGGGTCTCCTCAGTATTATGTTTACTAGAGTACCCTGGTTGAAAACATGGAGGCATAGATTCTTGTTCATGAGGAGTGGCTATCAACTCTCCTTGTATTACTTTTGGAAAACTATTTCGTCCGTGTCTTTGGAAACTGAGGAAACTAGGTTGTTGATCTGGGGACAGGGTTTAGAATCTATCCTGTACCTCCTCATAAGACTTAACTCCCCTGAATATTTCATCATATGGGGAGTTTTCATGGACATAGATTTTCATATTGAATTGGGCCAGGTGGTTCTCTACAATTTTGTGTGGGTCATGCCTTTTGAATTCGATTTCAGCTAATTTGAAATCTTCCAAAGCTGTAGCCTCCACTTTGGAGTGACCAAAATCCAATAGTAAAAAGATGCCAACCTAGATAGGAAAAGTTAGCCATACCTCTTTTGGGGCTGCCTTCAGTTCCTTGTTGATGCCTTCCATTACTATCTGGTAAGATACTTCCCTGCACACCATCCAGTCTGGTAAAAAATATAGGAGAGCATGGGGAGGAACTAAGCATCCAAAAAACCTGATATCAAAGAAGTTTTCTTCGATGAACCAGTCTCCTAGTTTTTCCATATTTCCCATAATACTGTCTTAAATTCAAGGAGGTGGGTGACCATATAGTGCTATATGAACATGAACCACTGGATTGTGACATATTTCATAAAGAACTATTTGAATTTTTCCTCCCACAACTTGGAATGGTAAAAGTGAATAGGCTCTGTATTTGTCGGGGTCCAGCTCCAATTCATCAATGGGAAATGGTTCATGAAACAGATGGAGTCCATGACATACGCAGACATATAGAAAGGGGCAGGTTGCCCCTTTGATTTCTCCATTTTGTATTCAGTGATTTATTTGGCCAAGTTATCTTACATTATTTTGGCTCAATTAAAAGTGTAGCTTTTGGCCACCTCGTGCATGATAGATACCCATTCCACCGGGAAATGAGTAGGAATATTCTTCCCGAACAATATACAGAGAATCATGGCTATGTAAATCATGTGAACATCCAACGACATTGTGGAATACACACCATGGGCTTTGACCCTGAACTTCTCTGGGTGCCCCCACCAGGACCTCATTATATCAGGATAACTCTTGTTGTATTGTATGCATTCCTTTTTCTCAAAATCCAACATAAATGAAACATTGTAATTATATTTAGGATTGGGAGATAGCTTATACATTACTTGGATCTGTTCAAGTCGGAAAGAACCAATGACAACCTTATGATGGTTGATGATGCTCCTAGTTTGGACATCGATATTTTCCAAGGACCAACTTATCATGTCATTATATGGCATGAGTCTCGGTCGCGAAACTATATTGTGTATCTCTTATTGGGATATATATATAAGTTTAGATTTATGATTTTTGTCTTCTTGATCACCAGAATCTTCTAGACAATTTATGATCTCATGTTCCAGAACCTCGAACACCTGTTTCCGATAGAACATCTGCATTTGGATTCGAACCCTCACCAGCCGCATCAGGCTTCTTCATAATTTTTTGTGGTCCCATGATATCAAGAGAACATAACGAGGTTACCTATTGTAGAGGAATTATGTGAGGTTCTCAATCAGATAAAACTCGCTACTTTGCAGAATGTGAAAATGAATTCAAAATCGAAGTGTTTTTATTCACATCAGATGCATTGATTCCAGTATAGCTTTACTGACAAAACATTTATTAACTTTAATGGAAACTTATACTTGGAGATCCACAATACTTGTTTGAACTATTACCGTTAATTATTCATAAATGCCATTAATATTCGATGATTCATGTTTGGGGGTTTTAGATGAGACAGAGTTGGAATTTCACGAATCTGTGAAAAGATTAATCCTAAGATAATCGCTTTTAAAATATTAATTAATCATGTTTAATAAGGTGTGTTAACTTCAAATGTTTCGAGAGTTTGGACTTGGGGAACTTTAAATTTATCTCGAGAGAAAAGCTTCGAAACCCAAAACCATGAAGTGATTAATTATCAAGTAATCGATTTTAAGTCTTAATTAATCGTATCTAACTTTAAGTGTTTTGAAAATTTGGACTTCAGAGATTTTAGGTTACAATGAAGGATAAACATCCAAACCCTTAAGTTCAAAGTCATTTATTATCTCTTGACCATGATCAACTTAATTAATTAAAGTTTAATACTTCGACATTTTGGTGCTTCAGTGATTTGTAAATTAGTTCTTTATTATATTTCCAAAGGGTCATCTTCTATAATGATGTTTCGTGGATGACATCAATCAAGATTATGTGTCGAGAAAAGGGAAGTTCCACATGTTACTTAGAATTGTAAGAATCTTGAAACAAAAATGTCAGAAATGGATGCCATGTGTCAACTCAGGGAAGACTCAAAAGATGCACATGTACCACAACTCGTGTCCTTTAAAGGTTTAGGAAAAGTGATGAATGAACACTTTCAGGTTTCAGGGATTTTATTGCTAATACTTATTGAAATGCCCAAAGTGTGAAGCTCTAGAGATACCTTTATTGATTTACATATTTAACAATTAGGCAGCTCCAAAACTCCAGAGATATTAGGATCGTTCGATTAAACGGAAAAACCTCATCAACGATGGATATTACACATGCCTTATTACTAATTAACCAGAAATGAATTTGATTTAAAATTCGAAAGTTAATTTCTAAGTTACCATTTTGGGAAAGATTATATTTTCATGAAGTGGAGAATGTAAAACTCAAAATTTTAGGATTATATGTGTTCTAACAGTGTGCAAGGTATGGAATATATTTGTGAACTCGGGCATCACTTGGTGTCTTTCCTTCCTTAGCATGGTCCATTTTGTGTATACGTTGTCATAACTTCCAACATGGTAGTATTGTTCCTTAATAAAATCCATGAAGGACTCCTAGGTGACTATGACTATAAATAATAAGGTTTCCTCTGTTTCCTTTTTCTCACATAAAGTTTCCCACCAATATTTGACATGGGGGATGACTTTGAGGAGAGAAAAAGTAATATTTTCTCTATTCGAGAGGTTATGGACAGAGAAATACCCTTCTATATGATTCAACCATTTGTCTATCGTATTTACATCTATGTAACCTTCAAATATAGGAATATCAAACTTTTTTCTACCTTGAAAGGGGCAGCATCTCCATTTGAGGAATATGCATCGCCTATCTGTAGTCGCCAAAGGATTTGCACAAAACTATCCATCATCTCATTCCTTTATTGCATGAGGGATTCCTCAAGCAACATTTTTCAAGGATCTCATGTCCCTTCGTCCTTATTTTGTTCTTCCATGACAGGTCATTTGGGCATGCGAGATGTTTTTTCCTCAAGAGAAATAAGATCGAGACCCAATTCTTTATACTCTAACCTCGTTGGGAACATGCATTAAAAACAACAAGGAGTAGACCGCTCTGATACCACTAATCCAGAATCTATTTGCAGAATGAAATGAATAAATATTATTATCAAAATATGCTTAACACAGAATAAAATATATACAATAAAATTGGTTTCTATTCAATAAGGAAATAAGGTGAAACTATAAAATGCAGTAGAAACAAGCTTGCTAGAATGGTGGCAGCTTATCTCCAAGAACAGATGTGATGACTGTGGTCATTTTCAAGAAGATGATTACAATGAGGATCTAAAGGCCTTTTTGCAATAAAAAGGAATGTCAAAAACCCTAGACATCCAAAAAACCTAACCCTAGGAGATGAAGCATCTAAAGTCATGTGGGCCCCATTTGCATAAGTCAGTGCATCAACTTTACGATGTTTTAACTTTTTCATACGATCTCCATTTTAGGCACACCATAGCCCATTGGAAAGGTCCATCTGAGGTCTATTATGACTGTGGTGAGCTCTAGAAAATGTTGTTTAGGGCCTCAAAATGGCCCCACAAGTCAGGGACCTGAAAACTAGGGGAAAAACTGTCAAACTAGAAAACTGCCAAAATGAGCCAGTTGGAATAGGTGGGAGGCCACTGACATCCATCTAGATAACCTGGTGCAATCTAGTTTGCCTCATCGTAAGATATTTACCTTTATTGAGGAATATTTGTAATGTGCGTGGAGATATAGGTTGGAATCAAAGATAATAAAAGAGAAGAATAGCCAAATTTTTGTGGACGTGTCCCAGTAGGGGTGAACCACGGTATACCTTGCCTTCTGTGACTAGATGTTATGTATCTTCTCTGATATTGATGATTAGATGTTAGATAATGAATAAAGGAATTAGTTAGATATGATATTTTACATGCACGAGTAAGAATGGCAATGTAATGAATATAGATGTATGAACTAGTGAATGATAAAAGGGCATTGAGGTTAGTCACATATCCCCATTCATTCCCAAGATGCAAGCATCTGATAAATGCATCCACCCATAATACTATATTGGGTGAGACTGTGCAATACATATTATGTGATTTGTTTCCTTCTAGTGTACCAAGAGGGCCAATAGTTTTAGAGGGATTTTGTTGGGAGCTTGTTTAAATATAAACCTAGGTCAACTTATGACATTAAAGTAAGATAAAAGTAGATAAATTAGAAAGAAACAACATAGTAATTCTTTGATTCTTTCTACTGTCTAATTATCCCAATAATCTCCAATGCTTGCAATCCTTGGGTTTTTTACAGTTCCAATGTTTACCTTTCTTATCTTCAGGGGTGCAACATAATCTTTTGAATCTAGCTTTGGTCCTTCTATTTCCATTTCTCCTTCAACTTCTAATATCTGGATATTGCATGGATTATCCTTTGTTGTATATTCTTCTTGTACAACATGATAATAGTGTATAAATTGTTTAACTGTATGTCTAATCTGCTTCTTATATGTTGGGATTATTTCAAATTTTGGTTCTTCAAATATCTTGTCTCTTACTACTTTCAGCACTGGATCTATGTCTGTACTTTCATGTTCAAATGAAAATGTAACTACACAAATCTTTTGTATCTATTCCCATTTTGCAGTTTCTCTCCGTTGTTCATGGTTTGTGTACCATTTCTTTGGGATTCTTTCTAATGTGTGACTAAAATGGTGTGGCCATTTTTATGGTGGTACTAATATCCAATGAACCATGCACTTATCTACATTTTATTTAGGATTTCCAAATCTCTCATATTTATCCAACACTTTTTTCTCCTTCTTCGTACGGAACATGATGCACAATATGTTCCTATTACACTGAAACTAGTTGTTGATATTCTCCTCATGTGTACCCCACCAACGGACATGTGTAGCTTTCAAATGAATATCTAATATTGTCAATCTATGACTTTCTACTACCTATAATTCAAACTTCATTACAAATTATTATAAGCCATTAAGACCATAAAAATTAGGAGGCTCTCTTACCTCTGAACCAATCTATCTCAACGCACACGTCATTTTGGCAAATCTTTTGGTGGATAATTCATGTAGTCCTTGATTCCAATTCTCCAGTCCTGTGTCAGATTCTAAATAATAGGAACTAATACTTCTCCATCTAATCATTTCATCTGTAGTTGGGTTCATATAATATTCTTCACACCCATTTGTTCTTTATAACTGATTTACATCTTCTATAATAATATTTTCTATTGTAGGTTCCACATACTTTCTTTCTTCGGAAAGAGATAATGGTGCAGTGACTATGTATTTTGCAGATTCATAGATCATATTTCTTGTCTTCAAGTTAATAATATTCTGGTTATAAAAATCCCAATCCAAGCCAAACAATGTTGGATATGGAAAAGTACTGTATACTATGTCAGTGAATTCAAAGTCTTCCATGGTGCACCCACCATCTAGATCTACTGGAATCCTTTTCAATCTTCCAATTGGCACCACTCTATGATGATTTTCCAACTTCCACTGAATAGGTGAATACCCCAATTGCATTTCTCCCATAGCTTCTCATGTCTTCTTTGGTAGAACATTGACTTCAGATCCTAAGTCTAGTATGATATCCCCCATATTGAAATAGCCAATGTTTACATTCACCCTGAATTCCATGCTTTTTCTTCTCTTCTTACGGACCCGATTTACTCTTTTTAACCTTTGTTTCCCTAAATTACATTTTTCTAGCAAACTATGCAATACTTGTAAAGACTTTTTTATCAATCAACAATTTTACATATGAACCCAAAAATTTTCTTAAGTTACTTTCTTGTTTTGAAGGTTTTTCTTGATTGGTATAAGCAAATGATGGAGGCAGGTGATACACCGGTATCTCATCTACTAGTTTTTTTCCTAAAGTAGATGCAATATTTTCTTTCAAAATATCATTCCTAGCTTCTTTGAATATCTCTTTCTCTTTGCACGCATAAAATTTTTGTTCAAGCACGGTATTGTTCCTGACCCAGTGGTGATAATACAAATCCTTCTTTGTTGCATCTTCTCCTATCTTGGATCCTCCTCTAGTAACTATGTTAATCTTCTTCCCATCCTATTCCCTATTTTCTACTGCAAATTGCACGTTCTAGTTTTTCTAGTTCCTCTTGTCCTGTATTTTTGTCAACAGTCTCAGAAAAAATTATGTTTCATGGTCTGCTACGTGACAATACATGTCGTAGGTAGTTGTGGGTAGTCTCTTATATAGTTCCCTAGTTTCTGACAATTATGATGAATTGATGTTCCTCAAACTCCTCCAAATCCTCTTCCTCCACAACCTCCTCTAGATTCTCCTTTGTTGCCTTGATTATCTCTGTGTGGTGTATTGTACTCAGGTCCTTGATTATACTATGAATGTGCATTATTGTACTATGGTGGTGTTTCACACTGATGCAGTTGTGCTCCAAATGGTTGTGAATTATTGTACTGTGATTGTTCTTGAAACCGTTGCCCAAGATTACACTATGGATGTTGCACAGGTTGTCCTATCATGTGTTTGAAAAAAACCCTGTATGTATCTAAAATCCTTTCTTTCGTCATCTCCAAGGTTCTACAGTCCTTGTCTTCATGTCCAATTGAATTACAAAAATTACAAAATATATTCTTCAATATTATCTGATATTTCTGCATCAGGGGGAAATCATAGGGATCATGCCTATGTGTTTTGAAAATCTCACACCATGGTCCTCCTAAATATAAAGGTTTTGGAATACATACTCCAGTATATTGTGCAAATAATGGACACTCATTATTGTGATTCCCTTTAGTTCTTCATAATGTGCATCGAACATCTTCTCTTTTCTGCTTTCCTTTATTCTGATTCAACTGGAATGTTAAGTTCTTTAGATCTTGTCTCAATTCTTCCATAGCTGGATCTATATTCTTATACTAATTTTCCTCTAATTCTTAGGCTTCTTGCAGAGCCTTAGGCCAACTTTTGAATTTTTGTTTCCTCAAAGGATATCTCAATTGTGGAAATGAAGAGTTAAAAAACAAATTTTTATGTTGCATATCAGTGATAGGGTACTTTAACTTACATTTTAGTCTCTTGAACTTCTCGTACATCACCTAGACTAATTCTCCTAGTTTCTTCTTAATATCTCTCATTTCATTCATCAACTGGTCCTCTGAAATTTGTTTCTAAAATTCATTTATTAATTTTATTTTCACTTCTCCTACAGTTTTAGGCACTCCCATTGGATTATTTGCTATGAGACCCATGCACCAATCTAATGTGTGGTCTCTGAATGTGATTTCCAATTGTGAAACCTTTGTAACTTCATATGTAATATACTTTTCTTCCCATATCTTCTAACATATAAAGAAATGATTTTTTGGGTCATCTGACCCGTCCCCTCGGAACTCTGGTAACCTAATAGTTGGATATTGTCCTTCCATTATGAAGTTTGTTGTACAACCACCTTCATGTGGTGTATATATTTGATTTTTACTTGTTGAACTTAGACTTCTTCTTTAGTTTCCACTAGACCCACGTCCTATAAAAATTATTCTACCACTAATAACTTGTTATTTAACCAAATTTTCTAATTCACATGTCTTAGTCACACATGGGATTGTGGGTTCCACAGTAATTCATATCTAGAATGGAGATCCTTCTTCTGTGTCGACCCATGACCTCTGGTTTTTCTCTCATATGTGACATGCAAAATATCCTCAATATGCCTCGTGGTGCAAAGATCCTCTACCTCTTCATCCTGACTATCCAAGACCTCTTGCTCAACTAATTCCCTCTCCTTGTTATTCATCTTATACTAGTAGTGTTGTTCATTGCATGTCACACCTACTTTCCTTATGATTTCCCTGGTCTATTGAACATCCATCATGCTGGGATCCACTGATTCCTTCTTCTCGCTATTCTCTAGAGCCTTCTCCATATCTCATATCTTCCTTAGTGCTTCCCCTAGCCCCCCCATGCGCGCAAAGTGAATTAGTTGTATAATTCCATGGTCATCATGCCTTTATCATGCAATAAGATATTAATCGATGTGTAAAGATACATGATGTACCTCCCTCTTGGTTACTTCAAAAAATCATTCTTTACAGCAGTATATGACTTCCTTCTGTCTACTACAAATTCTGTAATAAACCCTGCAGTAATATTGTCTAACCAAAAATCCATTGCATGCGTGAATTTTTTATTAACCCTTTCTAGTCGCACAATATTCTTATCAATCCACTCTACTGGAATTTGTAGATACTGGCATGGTGTATATCTGGAACTATTATTTTATTTTTGCGCAAACTTTGTTTCTTTGTCACCTACCATATTTCAATATCTTTCTTTGTAGGACTCCATGGCATGAACATCCCTTTATAACACTGCATCTCCTTCATCAAACCCCTTCCAATCTATCCTTCTTAGTTCTAGAGAAAAATGAAACCATTTGTTGGATGTATGGGTTAACCCTGGTTCTACCTTAGTTCTCCAACAAAACCCTTTTCACCATCGACCCTTCTAGTAAACTAGGAGGCTACACCATGCACAATGTGCACAATGCAGTCTCACTCGAGATGGTTATGGGTGACTGCAGCACATTGATGTCTTCAATCACAGAAGGTATTAGGGATGCTCCTTTTACTTATTATTCTATTTTAATAGGCATTCTACCATAACATTCATCATATATACTACTTTACCCATTCAATAACATTTATTCTGCATAATTATTCTATTGAGTCTTGTAAATAAATCCTAACAGATGCATTCATCTAACCATTCATTCATTATAAATCATGTAAAATGAACAATAGGACCTCCAGACACATTTCAACGCATAATTTTACCATGTTTCACCCCCCGTTGGGATATGTCCACAAAGATCTTCTACTTTATTTCTTATTCTTCATCAAAATAGTGTTGCGTGCTTTACATAATAGGGTTTAAGAATGGTGAGGATAACCAGTGCCGCACCAAGATCCACATCTTATGACCTGACCCTTAATTACATCTCAACTCTGACTCCATCAGAGCTCTGCAACTTTCAACAAAATACAAAATTCAACTCGAAACTCAAAAGGATGCTTAAAGTACTCTGCTCATGCCAAGGTTTAAAGATAAGATATGATTTATGATATCCCTAGTTTACTCATAGATATTCTATGTATACCACAAAATGGGAAAAAACCATTACATTATGACTCAAAAACCTAATCCTAAGTGGAAACAATTTTTCCACTCTCTAAATTCCTTCTGCGTGGTTGGTCTTCGATTCAAATCTTTCTTTCTTTGACTCTGCACTGGTCTTACTTCTTTCTCGGCGTGTTGCTTCCTTTTCCCTTTGTTTTGCTACTTTTAATTCTTTCCTAGTGCGTGTTGTTTCCTTTGGTCCATTATGTGTAAGGTACCATCTCTATTATATTAGCAGAATAGAGAAATAATGGAAAGAATAATATTGATATAGCAACATAATACTGAATTATTGTAGAGATAACAAGGGAACAACAAATTATATGGAACCACAAGAACAAAATGATACCTTTATTGATAGAAAACAATGTTCACTTTCCTCTTCAAGGGGGAAAAATCCAACAAAGCAGAGCTCTATTACAATAATTTTCCAAGAAAAAACTGATCATACCCTCTACTCTTATTTATACTAAATCTATGTATCCAAAACAACAATCTAAAGGAATATCCTTCTAGAAGTTGAAGCTTCTATTACATCTTGTTACAATTGACTTATTCCTCCTTATTGCTAGGAAATATTAATATTAACCTTTATTACATGGAAATATATTATTCTACCCACTTGAGGTGTTATGTAGGTTAGGTCCCTAACATGACCTCCCCCTTAAAATCAACCTTGTCCTGAAGGCTTGAGATGCAGAAATTGTTGTAGAATGCTAGCTGGCTCCCAGGTGGCATTAGCTAGAGTTGTATATTTCCAATGAACTAACACTTCCTTGATGGTGAGATGATTAAGACGATGGTCACACTGGTCCAAAATGGCTTGTGGCTGGAACCATATGGAACCTTATTCATCCAACTCAGGAAGGTTAGTTTGAGTTTAGAACTTAGTTCCAATCACCTTCTTTAAGCAGGAGACATGAAAAACAATATGGAGCTTGGAAGAAATATGTGAAACTAAGTGATAGGCTGCTTGTCACATGCGCTTGAGAATTGTATAAGGACCAAAAAATTTGGGCGCCATTTTCTGACAATGTTCGACATTGAGTGAAGTTTGTTTATAAGGTTGCAGATGAATAAATACCTGGTCACCTTCAACAAATTGATGTTCTGATCAAACTTGATAGGCTTATTTCTTCATTCGATTCTGATCCATGACCAAATTCTCTTTGAGGGTATGGATAATATCCTCTCAAACTATAATCCTTTGTTAAACCACTTGAACCTTTGAGACACTTGGCATTCAGGAGAGAAATAAAGGTGGATTTTTTCCATATACTAATTCAAAAGTAGTCATGCAAGTAGTTCTATGGTAAGAATTTTTGTACCACCATTCAACTAATGGTAACCATTGAGCCCATTGATTTTTCCTTTCATAGGAAAAAAACCTCAAATGAGTCTCCAAACACTTGCTGAAAACTTCAGTTTGACGATCAGTTTGGGGATGATAGGCAATGTTGAGATGCAGTTGGGTACCCTATAGCTTGAACATTTCTTGCTAAAATTGTTGGTGAAAGTGGGGTCTCAAACAGAAACAATAGAATGAGTCATGCCATGAAGCTTGAAGACATGATCCATGAAAATTTGAGCCATAGTAGATGCAGTGAATGGATTTTGAAGAGAACAAAAATGAGCATACTTGGAAAGACGATCAACTACCACCATGATGACTAACTTATTTCCTGATTTAGGTAATCCCACAATGAAATCCATAGAGGAAGAAGTTGGAGTGTGCCAGGGGATTTGATTGGTTCTCCCTTGTTATGTTGACGAACATATTATTCTTCCACAAAAGCGTGAACATCCTTTTTCATACCATCCCAGAAAAAAGAGCATTTGACCCTATCATAGGTTTTGGTAATCCTTGAATGCCTAGTTGTGGGAGTAGAATGAAGCTCGGAAGGCACCATGGATTTAAGTTGTGATTGTTTACTTAAATACAAATGACCTTTGTAGTGAAGCTCAACATTGTGCTAAGAGTACCCTGGGGAAACTAGAGAATTGTCTTGCAACTGTTGGATTAGATGCAAAATTTTAAGATCTTGTAGCCATTCCTCGTGAACATCTTGGAGCCAATCTGGGACAATGAAGGATAGGGAGAAAATGGACCCTTCATCTTCATATTTTTTAGAAAGTGCGTCAACAACCACATTTTCATTTCCTTTGCTGTAAATGATCTCATAATCATATCCAAAGGGCTTAGTTACCCATTTTTCTTTCTCCAGAGAGGAATGTCAATGCTCTAGAAAATACTTGAGGATTTGATGATTTGTATTAACTTGGAAGTGTTTCCCCAAGAGATAAGTGTGTCCGAGATATATTGTGGGAAAAGTAGCCAACATTTCTTTTTCATAGATTGATTGGCCCAAATGGTGGTCTGACAATTGTTTTTCTAATAAAGGCCAAAGGTCTTCCCTCTTGCATAAGGACTATTAAAATTCCTCTCTCGGAGGCATCACATTCCAAGACAAAGGTATTTGTGAAATAAGTGTTTGCACAGGGGCAGACCCAAGGTTCAACACTTCAACAATGTAGCAAAAAAACCCTAACTACCGACCCTTTTGGCAACACTTGCAAAGCATATGAAGTATCACCCGAGGTAGAGGCAGGGGGTTCTAGGACTCAGGTGTCTACAACCGATATGGGACACAAATCTGTGATTACAACACTTAATTTAGCACTTATCCAATAACATGCATTAGTTCTTAAACCTTATTCACATTGCAAGTTAATCCTTATTAAAGATCAACACAATAATAATCAAGCTTAAGAACATCTAATCATTTATCACATAGTATCAAATCAGATTTAGCATTCCTCATACATAAGCACTAAGCATACATATATCTATCTATCATACATCAAGATAGTGCACTAAGAAGATAAATGCATAAACAATATGAACAACCTTGCAGAAATCACATCAACACATGATATACATGGTTCACCCAAGTGTGGGGCTACGTCCACCAACACTTTTTCTTCTTTATTAGTCTTAAATCTTCCTACATTATTATTCTCCTATGCATAAAGCCACAGAGCCAACTCCATAAAGGACAATAGATCTACGTGCACCTCACCAAATCCTCCTTCCCTGAATTAGGTCAAAGAACAAATCCTTACACAATCTGTCTGCACAAACCCTCTTACAATTACTTGCACTTAACTCTAGAAGTCTCAACACACAGTATGCACAAAAGACAACAATTTTTATTTTCACTTAGCAATCTCTACATATTCTTGCATGAAGCCAACACATCCACCCCCTTCTCTCTAAGTCCTATATACTTATTTATACATTACAAAACATGCCTAAATATGGGTAAGCCCATGGGATGACATCCCATACCCATTACATAAACCCTAAAATCCCCAAAATCCCACAAAATGAGTGAGATCCCACGATCTCAGCTCCGCCTGGGTGCTCCATCTTTTTCCAGCCTGTCAAAGTCCCAAAAATGGTCAAACATGACCAATGTTCTCTCAAAACTTGGTCTAGGGCCAAAAATCCCCCAACACTCACCTGTGACTCATCCTGAGTCACTTAGATTTGGGCAGGGCTGCTTCGAAGGCCTTGAGATGTCTCGACTTGTTGCTTCACTAGAGCCTCTTGCTCGGTGAACTCCTAAATTACATGCTCAGTAACATGCACTTCTAGGCATTGTTCCACTGTCGCAAAAAGTTGGTCTAGCTGCGAGCCTTGTCCTTCAAATTTTTCAAAAACCATGCAGGCTTCATCCTACACCGGTTAGATTCTTTGTGTCTCTTCCATAACCTTTCTTTGGATGGAAGTAACATGTTGTTGGACTGCATGTTACTCCTGCGAACTTTTCATCTTCTGAACAATAGTAAGCAACTTCAATTGTGCTTGTACTGTGGACGCCTATTGCTTAGTCTCCTGGAGTTGTGCCTCCAGTTTCCTCAACTCTGAATCTTTTGCAAGGCACTCATAGGTCTGCGCACTTTGATTACTTAATTTCTTACACTCCAAGTCCAATGCCCTGATTCTTCCTATTGCATTCCTGGCATCTTCTTCCCTCTAATCGCGCACTTCTTGCGGAGTGATCGACACTGCTTGGATATCTAGCTCCATTACTCTTTCTTGAAGCTATTGAATGGCTTCAACAAGCTTCCTAAATTGCATCTCAGTGGACTTTGGTTCCTCCTGTGTCCAGCCTAGAACAGAGAAAAGTGCTCTCATTACTGCCTCTCTAACTACAGTCTTCTCGACAAGCAGATGGTATTTTTCTTTCTGCATCTTCTCTTTGTCCTCTTCAAACTTCTCCCTAATGTCATCTTTCTCTTGATGCACAACTTGAAGTTTCTGTAAGGCCTCCTCCTTTTCTTTCTTTAAGGCCTTTGTGGCCTGCTCCTTCTCTTCTTCGATTATATGGAGTCAAGACTTAGTTTCATCTACTAAAATTCATAAATGGGTAGGATCATCCCCCAATTATACACTTTCTTTTGAAGACGGTGCACTAGACACTGCGCGGCTTGAGTGGATAGAGTTTTGGACGTATTTTATCTCTTTATATTTTATTTCATACAATTTCTCTTGCTTCACTTCATGTCTCTGTAAGATTTCTTCTGAAGCATCCTCTACAGCTGTGATGATGAGCTCGATATCGTCGACTGTGAGTGCATTCTACAACTTAGGATTATTGGATCGATTCTTCTTCTGTGCTGAGGTTTTCTATGGAGATACCTTTTGTTTCTTCGATATCTCAGCCTCTATAAGGGGATCCTTTGGTGGTGTTACTTCACCCTTTTATTGCTTGTCTCCTTCTTCCCCTCCTTCCTATTGGCTTACTTCATATTATCCTCCTCTTGTAGGTGAGTCAGGTGCAGTTTCCTCTGATGTGTTGTCCTTCTCATTACTTTATATGTCTCGCACTTCATCCTTCTCCTTTTTCTTCTTTTTATTTTCACTGCTCTGTCCATCATACTCAGTCTGGGTGACCAAAGGAATTCCGATGATGTCGGGGTCGGAGAGTTTGGCCTCTTCGACCGGTATAAGGAATTCGGCTGGCCATTCCTTAGTGATCTATTACATGTCTTCCTCAGTCAACTTATAGTAAGACTACAACTCCTCCTTACTTTCATCCCTACACGCAATTATCTAGATAAAGTGTCGGTCTACACAGAACTTCGCAAAAGCTATGTATTGATGCAAGGCATCCAGGTTCATTCGGGGGAAAGATTCAGTGGTGTGCATTAGTTGTATGTAGTAGGGGTGGAACACTATGTTCGATTGTCACTGCTTTTCCATATCACTCACATACCACAAGGTGGAAAAACTTGCATCCAATGGCTTTGATGGCTTGACTTTAGGAAATGCTTCTCCTTCCGTCATTTGCCAGGAGACTTGAATTCCATGCTTGTTCTTCTCTTATTACGGACCTAATTTACTCTTTTTAACCTTTCTTCCACTGAATTACATTTTTCTAGCAAGCTATGTAGTACTTGTAAAGAATTTTTATCAATAAACAATTTTACACATGACCCCAAAACGTTTCTTAAGTTACTTTATTGTTTTGAAGGTATTTCTTGATTGTTCTGAGCAAATGATGGAGGCAGGTCATACACCGGTATCTCATCTACTGGTTTTTTTCCTAAAGTAGATGCAATATTTTATTTAAAAATATCATTCCTAGCCTATTTGAATATCTCTTTCTCTTTGCATGCATATTTGTTTTTTCAAGCATGGTATTCTTCCTGACCCAGTGGTACTGATCCAGATCCTTCTTTGTTGCATCTTATCCTATCCTGGATCCTCCTATAGTAACTATGTTAACCTTCTTCCCATCCTATTCCCTATTTTCTACTGCAAATTGCACGTTCTGGTTTTTCTAGCTTCTCTTGTCCTGTATTTTTGTCAATAGTGTAAGAAAAAATTATGTTTCATGGTCTTCTACATGACAATACAAGTCGCAGGTGGTTGTGGGTAGTCTCTTACATAGTTCCCTGGTTTCTAACAATTATGATAAATTACTGGTCCTCGAACTTCTCCAAATCCTCTTCCTCCAAAACCTGCTCTAAATTCTCCTTTGTTTCCCTCAATTATCTTTGCGTGGTGTATTGTAATGATGCCCTTGATTATACTACGAATGTGCATTATTTTACTGTGGTGGTGTTGCACACTGATGCAGTGGTGCTCCAAACAGTCTTGAATTATTGTACTATGGTTTTTCTTGAAACTGTTGCCCGAGATTACACTATGGATGTTGCGTAGGTAGTCCTATAATGTTGTTCTAACAATATGGATCTTGGAAGAAATAGGTGAAGCTAAGTGATAGGCTTCTTTTCCCATGTGCTTGAGAAATGTATAAGGACCATAAAATTGAGGAGCCATTTTCTGACAATGTTTAGCCTTGAGTGAAGTTTGTTTATAAGGTTGCAGATGAATAAATACTTGGTCACCTTCAAAAAATTGGCATTCTGAGTGACCTTGACATGCTTATTTATTCATGTGATTTTGATCCATGACCAAATTCTCTTTGAGGGTATCGATAATAGCCTCTCAAACTATCAATGTTTGGTCAACCACCTGAACCTTTGAGATTACTGGCATTGAGGAGAGAAAGAAAGGTGTATTTTTTCCATATACTAATTCAAAAGGAGTCATGTGAGTAGTTGTATGGTAAGAAGTTTTGTACCACCATTCAACTAATGGTAACCATTGAGCCCATTGATTTTTCATTTTAAAGGAAAAAAACATCAAATAAGTCTCCAAACACTTGCTGAAAACTTCAGTTTGACCATCAGTTTGGGGATGATAGCAAGTGTTGAGATGCGATTTTGTGCCCTATAGCCTAGAAATTTATTTCCAAAAAATGTTGTTGAAAGTGGGGTCTCGAACAAAAACAATAGAATGAGGCATGCCATGAAGCTTGAAGACATGATAAATGAAAATTTTAGCAACTGTGGATGAAATGAATGGATTTTGAAGAGAATAGAAATGAGCATACTTGGAAAGACCATCAACTACCACCATGATGACTAACTTATTTGTTGATTTAGGTAATCCCACAATGAAATCCATAGAGGAAGAATTTGGATTGTGCCTGGGGATTTGATTGTTTCTCCCTTGTTATATTGACAAACATCATATTGTTCCACAAAAGCGTGAACATCATTTTTCATACCATCCTAGAAAAAAGATCATTTGACCCTATCATAGGTTTTGGTAAACCCTGAGTGCCCAGTTGTGGGAGTAGCATGAAGCTCAGAAGCCACCGTGGATTTATGTTGTGATTTTTTACTTAAATACAAATTACCTTTGTAGTGAAGTTCATCATTGTGCCAAGAGTACCTTGGGGAAACAAGAGAATTGTCTTGCAACTGTTGGATTAGATGAAAAATTTTAGGATCTTATAGTTGTTCTTGGAGAACATCTTGGAGCCAATCTGGGACAATGAAGGATAGGGAGAAAATGGACCCTTCATATTCATATTTTTGAGAAAGTGTGTCAAATACGACATTTTCTTTTTCCTTGTTGTAAATGATTTCATAATCATATCCAAATATCTCAGTTACCCATTTCTGTTGCTCTGGCGAGGAATGTCATTGCTCTAGAAAATACTTGAGGATTTGATGATTTGCCTTAACTTGGAAGTGTTTCCCCAAGAGATAAGGGTGTCAGAGATTTATTGAAGGTAGAATAGCCAATATTTCCTTTTCATAGATTGATTGGCCCAAATGGAGGTCTGACAATTGTTTTTCTAATAAAGGCCAAAGGTCTTCCCTCTTGCATAAGGACTATTCAAATTCATCTCCCGGAGGCATCACATTCCAGGACAAAGGTTATTTTGAAATAAGTGTTGGCATATAGGTAGACCCAGGGTTCAACGCTTCAACAATGCACCAACAAAACCCTAACTATTAGCCCTTTCGGAAACACCTGCGAAGAAGATGAAGTATCACCCAAGGTTGCATGACTCAGGTGTCTACAAGTGATATGGGACATAAATCTATGATTACAACACTTAATAGAGCACTTATCCAATAACATGCATTAGTTCTTAGACCTTATTTACATCTCAGGTTAATCCTTATTAAATATCAACGCAGTAATAATCAAGATTAAGCACATCTAATCATTTATCACATAGCATCAAATCAGATCTAGCATTCCTCATACATAAGCACTAAGAATCCATATATCTATATATCATACCTCAAGAATAGTGCACTAAGAAGCTAAATGCATAAACAATATGAACGACCTTGCACAAAACACATCAACAAAGGATATACGTGATTCACCCCAGTGTGGGGCTACGTCCACCAACTATTCTTCTTCTTTATTTGTCTTCAATCTTCCTACATTATTCTTCTCCTTTGCACAAAGATAGAGAGCCAACTCTGGAAAGGAAAAGAGATCTGCGTGCACCATGCCAGATCCTCCTTCCCCGAATTAGGTCAAGGCACAAATCCTTACACAATTTGTCTTCAGAAACCCTCTTACAATCACTTGCACTTAGCTCTGCAAGTCTCAACACACAGTATGCACAAAAGACAACAATTGTTATTTTCACTTAGCAATCTCTACATATTATTGCACGAAGCCAAAAGATCCACCCCCTTCACTCTAAGTCTTATCTACTTATTTATACATTACAAAAAGGGCCTAAACATGGGTAAACCCGTGGGCCGACATCCCATACCCATTACATAAACCCTAAAATCCAAAATTTCCCACAAAATGAGTGAGATCCCATGATCTCAACTCCATCTTCGACTGGCCTATCAAAGTCCCAAAAATGGTCAAAAACAGCCAATGTTCTCTCAAAACTTGTTCGAGGGCCAACATGCCCCCAATACTCACATGTGACTCATCCTGAGTCACTCAGATCTGGGCAGGGATTCTTCGATGGGCTCGAGCTTAGCTCGAGATGCCTCGATTTTTTGCTTCACTAAAGCCTCCTACTCGATGAACTCCTGAATGAATTTCTCAATAATAGGCCCTTCCAGGCATTGTTCCACTGTCATAACCAGTTGGTCTATTTGTGAGCCTTGTGCTTCAACTTTTTCAAAAATCACGCGGGCTTCATCCTGCACTCGCTGGAGTCTTTGTGTCACTTCTATAACCTTTCTTTGGATGATAGTAACCTACTATTGGACTGCACATTGCTCCTGTGACCTTTTCATATTCTCAACGACAGTAAGTAGCTTCGGTTGTTCTTGTATGGTTGACTTTTGTTGCTTCGCCTCCTGGAGTTGTGCCTCCAATTTTCTCAGCTCCAAATCTTCTGCAAGGTGCTCATAGGTATGCACACTTTGATTCCTTAATTTCTTACACTCTAAGGCCAATGCCTTGATTCTTCCTATTTCATTCTTGGAAGCTTCTTCCCTCTGATTGCACACTTCTTGTGGAGTGCTCGACACTGCTTGGATTTCTATCTCCATTACTCTTGCTTGAAGCTACTGAATGGCTTCAACGAGCTTCCCCACTTTCATCTCAATGGAATTTGGTTCCTCTTGTGTCAATCCTTGTACATAGCTAAGTGATCTCATTACTGCCTCTCTAACTATAGTTTTCTTGGCAAGCAAATGGTCTTTTTCTTTCTGCATCTTATATTTGTCCTCTTCGAACTTCGCCCTAATGTCATCCTTCTCTTTCTGCGCAACTCGAAGTTTCTCTAAGGCCTCCTCCTTTTCTTCATTTAAGGCCTTTGTGGCCTGCTCCTCTTCTTCTTGGAATCGACAGAGTCGAGCCTTAGTTCCATATGCTAGCCTTCATAATTGGGTAGGATCATCCCCCAATTCTACACTTTCTGCTAACGACAATGCACTAGACACTATGCAGATCGAGTGGATAAATTGTTGGATGTCTTTGAGCTCCTTATCTATTTTTTCATACAATGTCTCTTTCTTCGCTTCATGTCTCTAAAATATGTATTCTGAATTTTCCTCTATAGCTGTGATGATGAGCTCGATATCGTTGACTGTGAGCACATTCTGCGACTTAGGCTTATTGGCTCGGGTCTTCTTCCATGCTAAGGTTTTCTAAGGATAAACCTTATGTTTCTTCGATGTATCAACCTCTTTAAGGGGATCCTTTGGCAGTGTTACTTCAAACTTTTATTTCTTGTCTCCTTCTTGCCCTCCTTCCTCTTGATTTACTTCATCTTCTCCTCCTCTTGTAGGTGAGTCAGGTACAGTGTCCTCCAATGCATTGTCCTTCTCATCACTTTCTATGTCCTGCACTTACTCCTTCTCCTTTTTATTATTTTTATTTGCACTTATCTGTCCATCATACTCAATTCTGATGACCAAAGGACTTTCGATCATTTTGGGGTTGGAGAGTTCAACATCTTCGATTGGCACAAGGAATTCGGCTGGCCATTCCTTAGTGATCTCTTCCATGTCTTCTTCATTAAACTTATAGTAAGACTACAACTCCTCATTTCTTTCATCCCTATGCCTAGTGATTTAGATGAAGTGTCAGTCTACGCGAAAATTCACGAACGGTCTGTATTGATGAAAGGTATTCAAGGTCATTCAGGTGAAAGATTCAATGGCATTCGTCAGTTGTATGTAGTAGGCATGGAACACCGCATTTGATTTCCACTGCTTTTCCATATCACTCGTGTACCAAAAGGTGGAGAACCTTGTGGCCAATGGCTTTGATGGCTTGAATGTAGGGAATGTTGCTCCTTCCTTCATTTTCCAGGTGACAAATGTGATTAATATCAGTAACCAACTAAAATGAAACTTGTATCCCTAGTCATGTGCTTCACGATAGTCCTTATCCAACTCGTTGAAGAGGAAAATCACCCAGTTCATATGCATTCCTTCGACACACTTCCCTGGAAGTTCCACTACGATCCCTATGACTTGTGTTGACCGATTCTTTCTAACGATATTGTCTGTTATAAGATAACAAGATAGGCTCACCTCACCATCCTGGATAGAGGCTACCTTGTAGCCTCGCTTCCCCTTCTCTACATCACCATAGACTTCTTTTATACACTGGGCCAGGGTGTGATCTGCGACCTTCCCTCTGTAGAACTGGTGAGGGTCTGGTCCTTTCATGCTCAATCCATTGATCAATTGGATCATCGTTGGATACACATTCACACACCTATCAAGCCACATATACCCTCCATGGTAGCACAACAAGAGGAGTTTAACACAAGTGTTAACCTCCTGATGTCAGACGAAGTGGGGGATATTCATCACATTCAATATTGTCAATCTTGTGATCTCTTTAATCCACTGTTGGGAGACTATCTTGGGATTCTTCCCAATCCTCTTCATCAGGTACCTATGCGGCACAAGCATGACATATTTCTTCTGGTCTCCAAGGTTGAATTCACTATTCTTCAAAGCTAGGATCAGTCCCAACTGGGGTCCAACTACACATATCCCCTTCGGGAGCTATGTAGTGATCAACATGTATTCAAAGTCACGTGGGACAATGTTACAGTTAATAACGCCAGCCAAAGGTGGGGTGTAGTTAGGAAAGACCGACAGGATTTTCTTCACGTTAGCCAGATCATCACGGTTCTTGCTTCTTTTCTCAAAAGTGCGGCCAGAATGTCGCCCAGTCGATGGGGATGCCTACAATCCTCTAGTCAACGATGCATGTATTCCTACAAACAAGAATTTCTTAGTCATGAGGTTGAAAACTATATCTCCCACAAAGTTCTCTACTTCACTATGCTCGCCCAACATTTACACTTGTAATAAAATAAATCAGGTAGGCAGATGGACAATAAAGGTAATAAAATTAATGGCAAGGTATAGACAACACAACATAGTATGCAATCAATTCTCTATTATCTTAGATATCTCGATTTGTAAAAACTGGTCCCGACATAACATCCGATGGGTTAAATAAGCAATGTCGTAACAGGTTCCTCCAATGGGTAGGAATGCCTCGATCAATACAAATCCACCCATTATGGCGCGGTCTCAACGGTCCAATGGCGATATTTTCATCCATAACTGCATTTCTAGCCATTCCAGAGCATCATTCTAATGGTCGGGATGCCTCCAATGGCCATATAACTTCTCCCTGGCGAAGTCGCATTCTGTGCGGTTCTGCTATTCCAGTGAGGTTCAATTTTTGCAAGCCTTCCTTCTGCGAAGTCTTCTCCAGAACTTCCCATAGTTTTTCTAGTTTTTCTTTTTTCTTACTAAGATTTGTTTCCTTCTTTCATGTCATCTGAATGTGGATTCCTCTTTCCATTCTTATTCTTACGTTCTTCTAGTGTAGTAACTTCGCACTTCAGATTTTCTTTCAGAGGGTTCAAATGTAATACCTCTTCTCTTACTATTCCCAGGGTGGATGCACTTCTTTCCTGCATGGACAAGTTCTTTAATCCTTCTTCTGTTATTTCAACTTCGTAAACTACTTCCCTTGCCCTCTGTTTCTTGGACTTATTCTCTTGTATTAGTCGCTCTATTTTTATAGCTATGAAGTCCCTTAATTCTTATTTTTACTATTCTGTAGCCTCTTCCTCTTATTTCCTTCTAATCTGATCCTTTTCAATCCAAGTCTTTCCTAACAAAAGTGCAAAACGGGCGTTGTTCTCAACAAACTTAATGATTTCAAATTCTTATTCGGTCAATGTTTCATGGGAAATAATAGGCACATTAGTAATTCTTCCACATATGGTTATCATATTTCCTTTAAATAATCATATCCTTCCCAATGAAAGAACCATAGCAAGATTTCCCAAAATTTCCCAAGTGATTTATGGCATGATACTCACCTGTGTTTCCTCATCCAAGACACAGTCTATGTCAAAGTCTCCTATTCTTGTTTCTATGCATTGTTTTTCTTTCAAGATCTCTGGTAAACTGAAGTCTCTATGATCATCCATTTATTCTTTTAACTGTAATAACATAATATCTTATTCTTTCTAGTTTTCTAACGTATCCTTATCCTTTTGAACTTATTTATGGTTTTCTTGTCTCATGTTCATATTTTAAACTTTAGCAATCATCCTAGGGAAATCCTCAACCTCATGACCGATATATTTACAACAAAGACAAATAGGACCTATACCAGGGAATTCCTTAGCAAGATGTCTTGGTCTTCTGCAATTATAACATAATGTCAATCCTCTCTTTATTTTAAATGATCCACAACCATTCCTGTACTGTGCACTGGGATCACAGTGATGGAATTTCAATATATAAAAACTCTTTCTAGGTTCCTGCATCCACTTGTTAGTCCAAAAATTATTTCTATGCATAGGAATAAGATATCTTTCACTATCTTTATCAAATTTATTCGGATCCATTCTTTCTTCTAACTGTGCCCTAGTTTTCAGACTAGGAAAAAATATATCAAACATACCTAGATTCATACTTTTGAAGAAAAAAAATCCACTTATCTTACCTCTACTAGAGCACAAAGCTTTAAGATCTTACCTCCTTTCTTCAGATTGGGTTTCTTTCTTATCAAAGAGCTTCATAAGTCAAGTAGAATACTGCACACTACAACAATAGATCTACGCACCGAGCTTTCTCTTTTCTTCAGTTTCCAACAATCATAGTTTCAGGTCTTGACAATCACAGTTTCAGTTCCTAGCAATCATAGTTTTAGGTCCCAACAACGGAACCATTTGTTAGCACAGGGGAAGACCCAGGCTTCAATGCTTCAAAAATGCACCAACAAAACCCTAACTACCAGCCTTTTCGACAACACCTATGAAGCATATGAAGTCTCAATCGAGTTAGAGGCATGGGGGGTTGCAAGACTCAGGTGTCTACAACTGAGCTGGGAGACAGATCTATGATTACAACACTTAACAAAGAACTTAGCCAATAACATGCATTAGTTCTTAAAACTTATTCACTTCGTAGGTTAATTCTTATTATAGATCACTGTAGTAATAATCAATATTAAGAACATCTAATCATTTAGCACATATCATCAACTCAGATCTATCATTCCTCATACATAAGCACTAAGCATCCATAGATCTATCTATCATACATCAAGAATAGTGCACTAAGAATATAAATGCACAAACAATATGAACAACCTTGCACAAATCACATCAACACAAGATATACGTGGTTCACCCCAGTGTGGGGCTATGTCCACCAACTCTTCTTATTTATTATTCTTCAAGCTTCCTACATTCT
Source organism: Picea engelmannii (assembly GCA_009831015.1). NCBI lineage: Eukaryota > Viridiplantae > Streptophyta > Pinopsida > Pinales > Pinaceae > Picea > Picea engelmannii. The sequence goes on from ML779779.1 coordinate 984,542, forward strand.
TCTGCTCCTGTTCACAAAGCCACATAGACAAATCTGCAAAGGACAGGAGATATGCATGCACCTCGCTAGATCCTCCTTCCCTGAATTAGGTCAAGGCACAAAGCCTCTTACAATTACTTTCACTTAGCTCTGCAAGTCTCAATGCACAGTATGCGGAAAAGCCAACAATTGTTTTTTTCACTTAGCAATCTCTACATATGCTTTCATGAAGCCAACAGGTCCACCCCCTTTACTCTAAGTCCTATCTACTTATTTATACATTACAAAAAGGACCTAAACATGGGTAAAACCATGGGACAACATCCCATAACCATTACATAAACCCTAAAAGCACAAAAATCCAACAAAAAAAGTGATATCCCATAATCTCAGCTCCTCCTGGGCTCTCCATCTTCGACCAGCCTGTCGAAGTCCCAAAAATGGTCAAACAGGACCAATGTTCTCTCAAAACTTGGTCGAGGGCCAACAATAAGGAAGGGCCAAGACTGGAGTAGTGCACATGGCCACCTTCAATGCTTGAAATTCTTTATCAGTTGTGGAAGTCCAAGTGAAAGAATGTTTTTTAAGTAGAGCAGTGAGAGGCACTCCAATCTTTCCATAATTCTGAACAAACTTGCGATAATATCATGTTAAACCCAAAAAACAACGCAATATTTTGATAGTCTTGGGGTGATTCCAATCCTGCATGGCTTCAATCTTCTTAGGATCCACCTAGACACTAGTCTTGCCAACAATATGACCCAAGTACTCAAATTCCGAGGTGACAATGGAAAATTAGAGTGTTTGAGGAAAATTTGATGTTGAGAGAGTAGATGAAGAACTTCATTGACATGTGAAAGATGGGATTGCAATATTTTATTGTAGATGAGAATATCATCAAAGAAAACTAAGAAAAAATGATAGAGAAAAGGATGGAAGACATGATTCATGAGGATCTCGAAGGTGGAGGGGGCATTACACAGGACAAAGGGCATGACCAAGAACTCATAGTGACCCTCTTGAGTTTGAAAAACAGTCTTGGGAATGTCATGATCTTGCATTGAGATCTGGTGGTATCCAGAATGCAGATCAAGTTTGGTGAAATACTAAGCACCACTCAACTCATCCAAGAGATCATCGATGACAGGAATGGGAAACTTGTCCCTGAGGGTTATTTTATTGAGGGAATGAAAGTCAAGTAACATGCACCAAGTACCTTCTTTATTAAGTACCATGAAAATAGGAGAAGAATAAGGGTTGGTACGAGGGTAGATAACACCCACTTGGAGAAATTCTTGCATGATTTTATCAATTTAATTCTTTTGGGAAAAGGGATGATGATAAGGGTGAACATTGAGAGGAACATTGCCAGGAACAAGGGGTATGGAATGGTCATGAACACCACGATAAGGTGGAAGTACCTAAGGAGTGGAAAAAACAACTTCGTGTTTAGAGGAAATAGCTTGGAGGTCAGGATGCAAAGATGGTGTATCAACCACCTGAATAGAATGAAGTTGAGAAATAATACTGCAGTTACATTTCTTGAGTAGTTTTTCCATGCAATGGGAATTGATGATATCAGGAGAACTAGTTGTGAGACCTTGGAAGTGATACCTTTTTCCCTCTTGTTCGAATTTCATGGTTAATTCCTTAAAATCCATAATAATGGGACCCAAAGTATGTAACCATTAAACACCTAGCACAATGTCACACCCACCCATTTCCATGGAAAAAATATGAGATTTCAAGTGGTGATGTCTAATTTGAAGACTTGCATTTTTACAACGCCCACCACATTTCATGGACCCACCATTGGCTATCATGATTTGAAAATTATTGACAAAACGAATATAGAAATTGCTTTCCTAGGCAATGTGATGATGAAAAAAATTGTGGGTGCTACCACTGTCATCCAGGATGATGACCTTCCTATTCTTAATATAGCTAATGAGCCTGAGGGTTTGGGGAGCAGAGAAGCTAGTGACAGAATGGAAGGAAATGAGTGGTTCAACTTCTGGTGGGTCAGTGGGCTTGAGGGTAACATCGGGAAGGGAGGGATATTCAACAAGTGGAACTATCACATCTTCTCAAGAACATATTTGGAAATGTTCATAAAACGTTTTTTTTCCATACACTTGTGTCATGAAAAATATTTTTCATCAAAATTATAGCAAATTCCCTTCAATTGGCATTCATCCATTTCATCCCTAGTTAATTATGGACCTTGAGGGGAGTGATAGGGGGGTTATTATTAGTGGGTCAAGGGAAAGGAACAAACAAGGGTTTTTTGTTCTTGGAAAAAACAACTTGTTGGGATTCTTTGGCATGTTTAGTATCTTCCAAAAATGTCTGAGGGCGGGGTATGAGAACCTAGGATCATATTTCATCATTGATAAATAAGTCATAGAAAAAATCATATGACATGCCCTGGGTTCGAAAGGCCAAATTCTCAAAATAAGATATAATGTCTTCCACTGTGCTTGATTGTTTCAACTTGGTCAAACAACCAAGATAGTGGGTATCAGTGTCAAAGCGTTCATAGAGATATGCAACAAACTAGGTCCAAGAAATATACCCTTTACATGAATTTTTACACCATTTCCACCATTGACATTGTTTAGTATCTAGATAGAGGTCAACATAGTGAATTTTGGCCAACTCATCCGTAATACCATGAAGAGAAAAATAATGCTCCATTTGAGTAACCCAACCCATAGGATCGGATCCATCAAATTTATTGACCTTGAAATGGGGAATATGGGGGTCACGTAGAAAGGATTTGGATTGAAAATGTAGAGAATGAGAGGAATCAACAACATTGGGTTGGTCCAAGGAGGAAGCACCTGAAGGGCGGTTCAAAAAATGGTTGATAGTAGAATGGAGGGTTTTAAATTGGTTCATGAATTTGGTGTCCATGGTGTCAAATTTGTGCTTGACATGTGTTTATAATTGTGCAAGGAGAGAATTGGTAGAGGCAATTTCAAATGTCGATTGATTGATGGAAGATTGCAGGTCTTGGTTGTGAGTGGTGGCCATTTGGAGAGGGGAAGTGCAACTAAGGAAATATAGGTGGGTGGGACCACAAAATGGACTTATAAGTGATAGGTACCACTACAATCAAGGAAAGAAGGGAAATATAATGGAATACGTGGAAAAAAAGGGAAGATGAGAAGGGCTCNAAAAAAAAAAAAAAAAAAAAAAAAAAACTAAAAATCAAAGGTATGACTGTGATCAGGGAGAAAAGGGGAATCCAATGGAATAGGTCCATTTTTTTTCGCTCCCGCGGAGTTACACTCCGATATGAATAATATTTCAATGAATAAATGCCTAAATTCTTAACAGGAAGAAATGTATAGTAATTTCACAACCCGAATGTACGAGGCACAGTTGCGTGGAAATAGATATTGTAATACCCCAGGCCAAGCCCCTGTGAAATGTACTGACGTTTGTAGGCTGGTGAGCCAAGTTTCGATAATCTAGTAGGATTATGATTTATAGGCCGAAGATCCTTGATGATAAGGCCAATAAGCCCAATTTTTGTATATGTAATTATCCAGATCATTAATAAAAATTATACATTGATGTGTGTAGATCGACCACGAAGAAAGAGTGACGGGGGATGAAGCTCTACTAGGTAGGGAAAGGGATGGAATGAGAGGTTATGAAAGAGGGGCTAAGGTATAGGGATTAACCAAAAGGAATATTATAATATATTCCTTAAAGGGAAAATATTAAAGTGGGGAAAAATAAACCCAGTTATCCTAAGTTCCTGGGAAAGGGAATGATTGCCAAATGGAGTGCATGCAGCTCCAGAAAGATAGGTGTCGACCAAGGCGCATGTAGTTAAAGTTGGAGAGTTAGCTCTTTGGGGGGATTCTCTCCCTATTCTTCAATCCTTCACCTAAATAGCTTGGTTTCGATCATCAACCTCTTCATATTTCATGCACCTCTAAAACCAGTAACTGGGGAAGCCTACCTATGTTTTCCTATGAAGCACAACATATATGTGCTTGTCAAAACCATGTTGTGCCTTACCAAATTGTGGTTTCTTCCATTCCATGAGCTATATTTAACCTTTGATGTTGTCCTTACCTTGATGGAACTAAGTTGAAATGGTTGAAGAAGTTAGTTGTCAAGCCCGTGGTTGAAGAGGTAGGTTGTCATGCTTGTGAGAAACTCTCTCCAGGTGAGGGAGTTTGTTGGGAAGTGATTTTATCCTAGAGAGAGTCCAACAACAGCTATGGAGCTCTGATAATTCCTAATATGTCTTGTTGTCGAGACCCTGAAAAGGGAAGTGGAGCAGCTGATGGACTGTGGAACAGTGAAGGTGCATATTCCCGGGGTGGAACAAGCATGTGGGGAATGAGAGTTCGTGAGTAGTGGGCGTAAGAAGTCTCTTGGAGAGAATCCTTCCAGTTGCACTGTGCAGTATCCTATAACCTCAACCTAGTATAGGATTCCCTTTCCCTAGGTGGAGCTTATTCCTAGCTCGGGGGTGACCCACTTTTCAGCGTGATGAGCAACGTGGTCTAAGGATGGCAGGTTTGTGGAAGGTCTGCACGCATTTGGTGGATTTGAATTAAAAGATAAGTATTCATTCCTAGTTCAATAACATGCTATGTATTCATATATTTTGTTACATCTATGGTTTTGTCTGAATTACTGCATGTATGCTTTTACTATTATTTCTGCATCATTCTGTGTATTAACAAAATATGTTGTTTGTCTATGGTTTTATTTATAGGCAGATGATAATTGTTATTTCTACGAGATAGCATGGCCTGACCTGGGTGGTCGGGGGTGTTAAAAAAAATTAGTGTTAGAGAAGTAAGATGTTCCTCTGTGGCATTTCCTGGCGTGTTGGGTGGTTGGGGATGTCACATATATTTTCAAGGTTTTTCCCTATGATATAGCTCTCTGATATATGTGCGTCGTCAAACAGTAGCATTCAACCCAATAGATCAAGTCACCAACTAAGAAGGATAGACCATTCCCTTAGACATACTACCCGACTACAAATATACTAGAGAGTATCTTCTCGAGTTTTTTTCTAGGTGGAACTATATAAGAATTCAGGCGACCGATCAATTTATCTATGGAGGTCTTCAGAAGATATAGGATGATCTGTATACAGGTGATGTTTGATGCGCTAGCACTCGAAGGGGTACCAATAGGTGTTACAAGGGTGGCCAATAGATGTTCTATTAAGTACCACATGTATTTCTTGCATGTATGACTCCCCGACCGCAGGTTTATGTGCATAACAACAAATATTTGTAGCTTTAAGATGTTGGAATATGTCTCTACCCTGAAAACAAATTAACCCACAATTTTTTGTTAAGGAAAGTGCTCTGATACCACTTGTAAGGTACAAGGTCTATTATATTATCATAATAGATAAATAATGCAAATAATAATACTGAGATAGAAACAAAATATTTAATTATTACAAAGATAACAATAGAACAACAAATTATACGGAACCACAACACTAAAATTATACCTTTGTTGATAAGAAACAATGTTCACTTTCTTGTTCGAGTTGGCAACCTCCAACAGAATAGAGCTCTATTATAATAATTTTCCAAGACAAAAATTATCATACCCTCTACTCTTATTTACACTAAATCTGTCTATACAAAAGAACAATCTAGAGGAAGATCCTTTTAGAAGCAGAAGATTATATTAAGTCTTCTTACAATTGTCTTATTCCACCTTATTCCTAGGAATTCTTAATATTTACCTTAATACATGGAAATATATTATCCTACCCACTTGAGGGGTTAGGTAGGTTAGGTCCCTCACATTCTGTCTCCCTTACTGTGCTTAACTCCCAAAATTTCCTACTCCAACAAAGATGCGAGGACTTGGAAAATTATTATACCAGTATCATCCAACATTGAATACCCCTCAAGCCTAGTACTACGCCTTTTAAACAGAAGATTAGAAAATTTAATCCTCCATGTTTACCTACCATTTATAAAGAGGTGAGAAAATAATTAGATTTCCATATTATTATTTTTGTAAGGTACTCTGAATGGGTTGTTAATTTAGTTCCAGTGAGAAAGAAGAGTGGGGAAATACGTTTATGTGTGGACTTTAGTAACCTGAATAAATTCTCTCTAAAATATAACTACCTCCTTCCCAAGATGGATCATATACTGCATAAAGTACTAGGGTAAAATAAGATATCAATGATGGATGTTTTTTCATGATACAACCAAGTGTACATGCACCTATATGATAGATAGAAGACAACCTTCAGAACACCATGGAGGAATTTCATGTATGAAAAAATTCCTTTTGGTCAGATAAACGTAAGAGAAACTTTTCAAAGAGCTATGGACAATGATTTTGTGGGTGAGATAGATAGGTTCATTGTCATATACCTTAATGACATGATTGTTTTCTCCAAGTCATATGAATATCACATCAAGCATTTAAGGAAAACCTTTGTGAAGTGTAGGAAGTTTGGGCTATCCTTGAACCCCAAGAAGTCTTATTTTTCTATGGAAGAAATAAATATCCTTGGACATATAGTATCCAAATAAGGGGTGAATATAGATCCAGAAAGGGATCTAGAAAGGGTGGATGCAATAAAACAAATCAAGATCAGCCTAGGAACAAGAAATAAGTACAAAATATCCGAGGTAAAATAGGATTTCTAAGAAGGATTTTCCCCAGCTTCAGTGAAATGGTGAAGCATATTACCAACATTTTTAAAAAATACCATGCAGTCAAGTGGACATATGAAGCCAAAGAATATTTCCAGCAGATCAAGGAAACCTTGGGAGACTCTCAAGTTCTGATCGATCTGAATTATGACAAGGATTTCCTCATTTTCTCTTTCACATCAACACATACAACATCTCCTATGTTTCTTTAGAAAATTGAAACAAACCAAAATCATCCCATAGCCTTTTTCAGCAATGCCTTCAGAGATGTTGAGATGAATTATAATATCATGGAAAACAAGGCTTATGCATTAGTCAAATAATTAAAGGATTTCAGATATTATATATTGCACTCTAAGATATTGGCTTATGTGCCTACCAATACTATAAAGGATAGTGTCACACATATTGACAGTGAGGGAAAATGGGGTAAATTGATCCAGGTGGATATCGGTGGCCACCCACCTTTTCAAAATGGCTCAAAACAGTTTTCTGGCCATTTTGGCAATTTACTATTTTTAGCAGGTTTTAACTTCCGGGGCCATTTTGAGGGTCCAAATGAAGGTTTTTCTAGATCAAGGTTCTCAGTGATAGATGAAGGCATGATTGAGCCCCCAAAATGAATCTCCTCAACAATACCTTTCCAACAAACTATCACATTCCTAAAACGGAGATCGTATGCAAAAGTTACGACCCCTGGAAGTTGATGTACTCACTTACCCAAACGGGGCCCACATGACTTTTGGCGCTTCATCTCCTAGGGTTAGGTTTTTGGATGTCTAGGACTTTTGGCATTCCCGTTTATTGTAAAAGGGCCTTCAGAGCCTCATTTTAATCATCTTCTCATGGATGCGAGTAGCAGCCACATATCTTCTCAGAGATAAGCTACCAGCGCCCTAGCTAGTTTATTTCCATTCTGTCTGTAAGCATATTTCAGTCATTTGTTATTAATGAAATGAAGTCTTATTTCCGCTACATCTTTGAGTTTATGTGTATTTATGTATTTCATTGTGTTCCTACATAAATCCATTGCGAAGATTCAAGAGTATAATGTGGATATCAAGCCCACAAATCTAGTAAAAGGACAAGGACTAGCTAAATTGTTGGTTGAATATACCAACAAAGTTTTATACTTGAATGCACTGTCAACAAACATCGTAGCAACATAATATGAAGAGGATGAAACAAAATAACCATCTTTAGAGATAAGTGACGAATTTTCCCTGTTCGATTGGTATAAAGGTACCATATTTTACTTGCAAAATTTTAGCTACTCACCCACATAAGATAAATCTAGGGCTAGGTATCTTAAAATTAAAGCTGTAAAGTATTGCATTTTAGGGGAAAATTTGTTTTTGAAAGACCCGGGGGGAATCCTACTAAATTGCCTCATTGAAGAAGAAACCTAACGCATAATAATTATGTTTCATAAGGGTGTGTGTGGGGGTCACCATGCTTGGAGAGCCACTACATATAACATCCTTAATCTTGGGTATTATTTGCCCTCTTTCTTTTATGATGTAAATTTCTTTCTTGAAGAATGTAAATTATTGGCCCTCCTTATTCAAGTGGACAACACAAATGGATTTTTAAAGCCACATATGTTTTCACAAAATGGATAGAATCCATACCTACAAGGGAAGCCACAGATAAATTCATCATAAAGTTCCTAAATGAAAATATCTTAGCCATATTTAGGTTCCCAAGAAAGATTGTTGTTCATAACGCTCAGGACTTCAAATCTACCAAATTGGTTAAGTTTTGTCATGACTATAATGTTAATCCATAAATAGTGGAATATTACCCCTTAATTGGGGCATATTACATTATTATTGTTATTTTATTTATGTTGGCTTGGGTCAATTAGTTGTAATTGTACCTTCTAGTCTCTTATATATACCAAGGAGACCTTTCCATTTGGAATCATCTTGTAATTGTGAATTCATATGATGTATAAGGAGGTTTCCCCCTCAAAGAGGATTACTATCTGAATTTATCTATTTTTCAAGGTGTTCAGTTCTTATTCTGATGTTTTTATGCTATTTTGATCTTTGTTTCTTAACATTTGGTATCAGAGCGAGACAATCCTTGGTACTGGATTCTTTAAACAAGTCTTCTTGAAATTTTCACTACAAGTTTGTTTCTGGAATGTTTCGGGATCTATAATTTCTATGGTGTAGAGGATACATATAGAGATAACCTGGGTCCAAATTTAGAATATTGTTTTCCTATATTTTTGGAGATACATTCTATTCAAGTTAGGGTTTTTTACTAGTCCTGAAACTAGTCTGAAACAAGTCTTCTTGCAATTTTCGCTCCCAATTGTTTTTGGCTTTGTTTTAGGTTCTAAAATATTTATAGTACAAATCAGGAATAGTGAAGTATATTTTGTATAAATTTAATCCATTTATTCTTTGTAATCTAAAATTTATTCCCCGAGGAAATTAGGATCGTGGGTTGGTCTATATTTTCAGTCTAAAACATGTGTTCTTGGGAAAACTATTATATCTGAAGCTACAAACCTCCAAATTGAGTGATACATATTCCATTGGTTATGGTATGGAACTAAGTTTCACTGGTATGAATTTCAAGTTATGAAGTGAAGATAGTGACACGTGTAAGTCCATACAAGTTCACTCTCCTGAAAGGGAAACAAAATCAACACATCTTGGGAACGTTATCATAAAATTCTATTGGACAATCCAATATTGGTATAACCTGTGGGGTTGGAAAGAAGACACAATAGGATAACTTAGGTAGATATGTTATACTCATAAGGGCTGAAGTCACAGAGCTATATCATAAGAAAGGTCAGCTAGCATAAGAGTTTCCAAATCAAGGTTTTAAAAGGTGCGTTGTTTTTTTTGGAAATTTGCATATCTTTTGACTAGAAGATAGAATTGGGGTGATTCAAAAAGTGGAATAAAGTGGGATAAAATGAGTATCACATAAATTTGGGAGAATATTAGGGTTTTTTAGGTACATACATATTCCAACATCTTTAAACGTATGATTTGTCATTACTTTTCAGTGGTACAACCCACAAAATCTGCGGTTCTTCAAAATACCTAGAGTATATCTGAAGGCCACTTTCAAATGGTTGCACATTAGAAAAAAATACTATGGATTTGAGCTCCCACATACCTGGAGTACATAAAGAGGACCCATAGAATCCTGAGACCAACCAAGTAAACCATTTGGTCGTCTCTTTTCTATAGCACATTGAGAACAACACTCGAGGAGATCACTCTCTAGTACCTGGTGTTATCACTAAAAAATCATCTGCAACATTGCACACAATGGTTGAAGAAGCACATCAATGCTAGCAAAAATTAGTCCACCTACAACACCAAAGTCCATCAAAAGGAAAAAAAACTATATAATTGGGTCAAAAATCAAAGTGCGCAAATTCACCAAAGGAAGCGCGTGCACAGTGCGCAGTATGCACGTGCCAACACAACCCTCAGTGTGCACTATGCGCAAACTATGTGACTAACTATGAGAAAATACAAGAACTTATATGAATGATGCATTTATGGATCTTGTCGACCCCTCAACCACTTCTATTATGACCTCCAACACAATCTGACACACATATATGAGGGAAATCTAGCTTGGAGGTTGGTCAAGGGATAGAGGGTGCCCTAAAAGGCCCCTTGTTCACACTATGAACCAATTACATTTTTCCATGAATGGATGTTATAAATAAGAACCATGGGAGTGCTAAGAAAAAAATATCTTCAAATTAGTTTTATGTTTCAAGAATTCTTCTTTGGGAATCCTCTTTTCTCTTTGAATCCTTCAAGCACCATTGCAATAGGACATTCCACTTACCTCTTGAGGGAATATGCAATGTTTTTATTTTCCATTTGTCATTTCTTCCATTGTATGGAGAGAATAACTCTCAATTAGGGAACTCAATATCCCTCCCAAGGAGGAAGAGGGGAATCATAAATTCCCACCTTTCTCTACGATGTTTTTCCTTCTAATCTATTGATCCATTGGTAGAAATATGTTGTTCATTGTTTGAATTTCATGGTTCTAAGTTTCTCAATCTTTCTAACATTTACTTATTAGTTGTTTTTAGTTGTATTTCTTTGTTTTCATATGTGTTTGGTTTATCTAACCCACTCACAAATTGTTGTCTTGTTTAGAAGGCTTATCTGAACATGTAAGTGTTGTTGTTTTTCTCACCCAAGTGACAAAACCAACACAACACCTGGGTAGTCAGATACTATGACTAAGGGCATGGTCAATCCTCCTTATTGAATGCCCTAATATATTGGTTCGAGTACCACTTTTGGACCCCACACGTATATCAGATATATATAGCACCTAACACTCCCTTTTCTATGAGGACCTCTGCCTAAGACAATTATAAATTCCTACCTTGTAGTGATACTTGGCCAACATGCCACCAAAAAAAGGAACTTCTACACCAAATAATCCCTCAAACAATATTACTTGGACTCTTGATGAAAGTGAAGAAATGTGGAAGGACATACATGATTTACAAAACAAGGAAGTAACAAAAGATGAACTGCAAAGGATGATGGATTCAATTGAAGATAATATGGAAGTGGTAATGGATACTAAGATGGATGGTTTAAAAGGGGATATCATGGAAGGATTAAAAAAATTTCTAATAGAGAGTCCACCTGAAACTGACAATGTATCTCATGAAATTCATGATGAGGACAAAACGAATATGAATCAAGACTGAAGAAACTCTGAATTTGGGTTGAATACCAACCATTTTCCTAAGATCAATATGAGGAAGTTTGATGGAAAGGATCCAATCACATGGATACTCCAGATGGAGAATTTCTTTGATCTACATGATGTAACACAGACACAAAAGGTACAAATTGCTTCTTTATATTTAGAACCCAATCAATTTTGTGTCGTATCAATGGATTTTTTCTCGAAAATCACTTATCAATTGGATAATTTTCACGAAAGAAATGATAGAACACTATGAGGATACAAGGAGAAATACCTTCTTTAGCCAATTGATAAAACTGAAGAAAAAGATTTTAGTTACGGAGCATATTTAGAAATTCAAAAGATTGAATATAAAGGCAATAGATATTCCAAATGAGCACCTAATTGATGTATTCATAGGAACTTTAAAGGATAACATTCAACATGAGGTTCTCCTTTGGAACCCAAATCATTGCAGAATGTGTTTAGGGTGGCGAGAAATGTTGAAAGTAAAAATATGTATATGGATACTAGAAGGATCACTCCTAACATCTATTGAGATAATTATGTTCCTTCTTATAAACCACCTCAACCTACAAGGTTGACACCTCAACAATTGGAGGAAAGAAAATAAAAATGTTTATGTTTTAATTGTGACAACAAGTACAGTAAGGGACATAAGTGTGGTGATAAGAAATAATTATACATAGATTGTGAAGAGGAAGAAGAATAATAACAAGAACAAGAACCATCTCCAGATGAAAATGTAGAATATATTTATTTTGGAGAGTTGACTCCCACCATATCATGTAATTCATTGGTTGGAATTAGCACTCCTCAAACCCTCAAGATCGAAGGATATATCAAAAAGAAAAAGGTAATAGTCCTAATTGATTCTGGTAGTACTCATAATGTCATTCATTATAAATCATCCAAATCTCTCAATTTATTTATATATCTAGATAGTGGCCACCGAATTGATGGAGACAGTTAAAAAGCTACATGGAATCCAAATGATTATTGTAAGTGAGAGAGATATGTTGGTTGTGGAGATTGATTATCTTCCTGATGCATAGGTCTTTTTTTTCATCTATGTTTATACCTCATGAAAACTTTACACCTTGAAATAATGTAAACTCCTCCGCGTGGGGGAGTGAAGGGGGGGTTTACCCCGCCTGTGAGGTCCGAAGGAAAGAAGGCCCTTGTAGGGTGTTTGGGGGGGAAGCATAAGAAGGAAAAAATGCCTTGTAAATGTATATTGTAATTTCATACTAAATATAGACCGTTTATTAGAAGGTCACACATCTGACGATAAAAGTTATGTTAGGGTTTTTTTCCCTATTAGGAAACACTCTTTTATGAGGGAAATTTATTGTGTCTATGTATCATTGTGAATATTGTATTCTGAGTGAGGATATTTTGAGAGAAGAAGAGGAAGTTATAGTAGGTGTGTTATAGGTTGTATCCCTTAATTTACTAGATAATAATAAAGGAAGGACATGGAAATTTCTCTGGTGGATGTATCCCACACTGGGTGAACCATGTATATCGATGTCTCTATTGCATTGTGTATCTTTTATTTTTTATTTCCGCATTTGTTTTATTCTATTGATTTGTGATTATATTTTTCTAATAATTGGAATTAGAGAGAAAGTTAACTCACAGGAAAAGTGGGTTCCTGGTTCGAGTGGGAGCAATGTTGGAAGATGTAAAGTTTAGGGACGATAAATTTAATTGCCAAAACTACCAATTATGGAAGATGAAGATGGAAGGTTATTTATATCAGAAGGATCTATTCCTACCATTGGGTGGAATAGAAAAGAATAAGACGGCCATGAAGGACAAAGAATGTGAGGTTCTTGACAAAAAGGCACTAGGAATGATACGGCTGAGCATGGTAGCATCGATGGATTTCAATATTTTGAAAGAAAAGACAATGAAGTAGTTGATGGATGCATTGGATAAACTCTATGAAAAACCCTCGGTGTCCAATAAAGTATTTCTAATGAAGAGATTATTTAATATGAATATGTCAGAAGGTGGTTTTGTTGTAGATCATTTAAATGAATTTAATATGGTTACTAATCAACTAAGTTCTGTAAAAGTGGACTTTGATTATAAGGTCAAGTATCTTCTAATATTCTTCTCATTGCAAAAAATATGGAACAACTTGGTCGTGGATGTAAGTAACTTTGTCTTTGGTTCAAATGCTTCAAAATTTGATGATGTTGTTAGTGTTATCCTTGGTGAGGAAATGTGATAGAAAATCACATGTGAGACATCAGGTAATGCATTAAACATGGAGAACATGGGAAGACAAAAGGATAGAGGAAAGGGCTCAAGGAACCACAAGAATTCTAGGAAGGGAATATCCAAATCCATATTTGGAAAGATAGAGTGTTGGAATTGTGGGAAGAAAGGACATCTGAAGAAAGATTGTAGATCTCCAAAGAAACAAAGAGATGGATAGCAGGAGAAAAATTAGGAAGCAAAACAAGATGCTTTGATTCTTTCTGTAGATAATATTTCTGAGTCTTGGGTAGTAGATTTAGGGGCCTAATTTGATGCCACAACCCATAGGAAATGGTTTTTATATTATGTTCAAGGTGATTTTGGACATGTTCATTTGGGTGATGATGCACCATGCAAAATTATTGGAATGGGAAAGGTAAAAATAAATCAAAATAATGGAAACCAATGGTCATTAAAAGAGGTAAGAAATGTTCCATATCTAAGGAAAAATATAATTTCAATAGGGAAGTTGGCAAGTGAAGGTTGTATATCCATATTTATAGAAAAGGTATGGAAGGTCACCAAAGGATCATTGGTGATAGAAAAAGGAGAGAAGGTAGGTACATTTTATTTATGTACTGGTAATACTAAATCTGACATCTCTTTAGATTCTATAAGAGTGGATACAACACTGTGGAATCATAGGCTTGGACACTTGAGTGAGAAGGAAATGCAGATACTTCACAAAATAAATTTGTTTCTAGATCTTAAACAAATTGATTTCGATTTCTGTGAGCATTGTGTTTAAGGAAAACATAAGAGAGCTAGATTTCTTAGAGTCAAAAAAGAAAAAAAGAGTGAAAGGTTAGAGCTTGTGCATACATATGTATGGGTACCAAATCAGTTATCATCTCTTGGTGGCTCTAGTTATTATGTTACTTTTATTGATGATGCAACTAGAAAAACTTCGGTTTATTGCATTCGAAAAAAATCTGATATTTTTGATACTTTTAAGAAATGGAAAGATTTGGTTGAGAATGAGATAGGAAAAAGGTTGAAGTGTCTCAGATTAGACAATGGAGGTGAATATTGCAGAAAGGATTTTTATGATTCATGTTCATACCATGGGATTCGTAGAGAGAATATAGTTCCAGGAACACCACAAGAAAATAATCTGTCAGAAAGGATGGACAGGACAATCATGGAGCGTGCAAGGAGTATGCGATTGCACGTTGGTTTTCCCTTATAGTTATGGGAAAATGTTGTAGATACTGGTGTTTACTTAATAAACAAAGGACCTTCAATCTCTTTGGAAGGTATAATTCCAGAGGAGGCATGGATAGGTAAAAGGTAAATGATTATTTTTTGAATACTTTCGGTTGTGAATCATTTGTCCATATTGATAAAGAAAATAGAACAAAGGTTGAGGAGAAATCCAAGAAGTGTACCTTTATTGGATACAATGTTAATGATTTTGTTCATCGCTTATGGTATTATGAAAATAACCAAATCATTAGGATTAGAGATTTCATATTCAATGAGAAGGTCAGGTGCACAGATCAGTTGCAGGGAAAGAAACATGAAAAAGAAAAACCAGAATACATAGTGCTTGATGAGATCACTAAAAAAGAAATTCCAAAGATACTTGAAAATCAAAATGTACAACAACAGGATCAGTAGGTACCTCAAACTCCTGCAAGTATTGTTAGAAGATCTACCACGTTAATTATACCCCATGAACGATACTCTCATTCATTGTATTTTTTATTGTTGACTTATTATGGTGAACCAAAATGTTATGAAGAGGCAATGCAGGTAGACACCAAAAAAAAGTGGGAGCAAAGAATGAAAGAGGAAATAGATTCCTTCGTAAATAACTAGACTTGGCACTTGGTTCAGTTTCTTGTAGGAAAACGATAATTGTAGAATAAATGGGTTTACAAGTTGAAGGAAGAAGATGGAGGAATAAAATGGTACAAGGCTAGACTTGTTGTAAAGGGGTTTGCACAAAAGAAAGGTATAGATTTTGATGAAATATTTTTCTTGTTGTTAAAATTACTTCAATTTGGACTATTTTGTGTCTTGTGGAAGTAGAATATTTGCATCTTGAATAGCTAGATGTAAAAACAAATTTTCTCCATGGGGATTGGGAGGAATATATTTCTATGTAGCATTGACAGGGGTATGAGGTAAAAGGGAAGGAGAATTTGGTATGCAGTTTGAAGAAGAGATTTAATGGACCAAAGCAATCTCCAAGGTAGTGGTATTTGAAGTTTGACAAGTTTATGACAAAACAAGGTTATAGTAGATGTTATTTTGATCACTATGTTTATTTAAAAAAGATAGAAAATGGAAGTTATATTATCTTGTTATTGTATGTAGATGACATGCTTGTTTTAGGGTATAATATGCATGATATAAATTTTCTCAAGAAGAAATTAGCCAATTCTTTTACGATAAAGGATTTGGGTGTTTCAAAGAAAATCCTTGGTATGATAATAACAAGAGACAGGAAAAATCACAAATTGACATTATCTCAGGGTGAGTACATAGAGAAGGTGTTGGAGAGGTTTAGAATGCAGAATGAAAAACCAGTTAGTACACCTTTGGCCATCCATTTCAAATTAACTAAGGAAATGTGTCCCAAGACACAAGAGAAGGTAGAATACATGTCCAAGGTCCCTTATTCATCAACAGTTGGCAGTTTGATGTATGCGATGGTTTTCACAAGACCATATATTTCACATGTAGTTGGAGTTGTGAGCGAGTATATGAACAATCAAGGCAAAGAACATTGGGAGGAATTAAAGTGGATTCTCAGGTATTTGAGAGGTAATGTTACTCATGCATTATGTTTTGAAGGTTCAGACACTGTTCTACAGGGACATGTTGATTCAGATATGGAAGGTGATAAAGATAGCAAGAGGAGCAACACGGGGTATGCTTTTATTGTAGGTGTAACAATAGTAAGTTGTATTTAGAAACTGAAAAAGGTTGTTTCACTTTTGACAACAAAAGTAGAGTATGTTGTTGCTACAGAGGTTAGTAAAGAAATGATTTGGTTATAGAGGTTTATGGAGGAATTGGGAAAGAAGCAAGAGAATAGAAAGTTGTATTGTGACAGTGTGAATTCCATTGATATTGAAAATAACTCAGCCTTCCATTCAAATATTAATCATATATAGCTCAAGTACCATTTCATAGGATCTATCTTGGAAGATGGGCATTTGAAGTTGGAAAAGATACACACTAGCCAAAATCCTATAGACATGTTAAATAAGGGAGTAACCAGGGAGAAACTGAGTTCCTACTCAGCTTCAGTTGGTCTTCAAGAATGAAGGTAAAGATGAAAAATTTTCCAGGTCCAAGGAGGATCATAGTCCAACAGATACAACAATGGTGGAGCTGTTGAGATTAGTCTCCAAGTGGGAGATTGTTGGTTGTGGATCCTGAGTATATTCATTATTCATAGGTCTTTTTTTCCAATCATGTTTATACCTCATGAAGACTTTACACCCTAGAAGAATGTACACTCCTCCATGCGGGGGAGTGTAGGGGGGTTACCCCCCTTACGAGGTCCCATGGAAAGAGGCCCCCCGACGGGGGCTCAGAGGCGAAGCCCTTAAAGGAAAAATTGCCTTGTAAATTTATATTGTAATTTCATAATAAATTTGGACCGTTCATTATAAGGTCGTAGATATGACAGTAGAAGTTATGTTAGGTTTTTTTTCCCTAGAATTCAACCATATTTTATGAGGGAAATGTATTGTGGCTATGTATCATTGTGAATATTTTATTCTGAGTGAGGAGACTATGAGAGAAGAAGAGGAAGTTACAATAGGTGTGTTGTAGGTTGTATCCCTTCATTTGATGGATAATAATAAAGGAAGGACCTACAAGTTTCTCTAGTGGGCGTAGCCCACAATGGGTGAACCACGTATATATGTGTCTCTATTGTATTTTGTATCTTATGTGTTTTATTTCTTCATTTCTTTTATTTTATTGCTCCACGATCATTTTTTTCTAACAATATCCCATCTTCACTAGACAATTTTGGACATAATTATTTTCTTGTTTGGGTACTCAATTGGCTCATAAATCATCTTATCATCCTCAATATTATGGAAAAACTGAGATAATGAACAAATGTCTTGAAGGCTACCTTCGTTTCTTTGTCTCTAATAAACAAACACAATGGTTCAAGTGATTACCCTTGGCATAATGGTGGTATAACACTTCCTTTCATACTGCAACAAAAATGATACCATTTATGGTTCTCTATCAATATCACCCACCATCCATCACTTCTTCTCTAAAATAAAAAGATAAGGTTAAAGCAGTGGAAGATCACATCGAGGATCAACAACAAGTTATCTAAATCGCGTGAAGCAACAAACAGATCAACATTGTAGTGAAATAAGTTTTGAAGTAGGGGATTGGGTATTTTTAAGACTAAAACCATACAAATAGATGTCCCTCAATAAAGATAAGAAGGATAATAAATTATCACCAAGGTAATATGGCCCTTACAAGGTGTTTAAAAATATTGGTATTATGGAATACAAATTGGAGTTGCTTGCATCTTCGCGAGTACACCCAGTTTTCCATGTTTCATGGTTAAAGAAGGTTATAGGTGACAAGATCCCAATTCAAACTATATTTCCATAACTTGATGAGGAAGGAAAAATCATATTGGAGCCTGAAGCTATCACTGACACAAGAATTCGCCAGCTGAGGAAGAGATCCATTTCAGAGTATTGCATTAAGTTGAAGAAACTACATGTTGAAGATTCCACTTGGGAATATGAGTCTTTTATATAAAATCATCCATAATTTCTCAAGCATTGCAGACAACACTTTTTTGAAGGAGAGTGTAACATTACCCATTATTTGGGGCATATTACATTAATATTGTTATTTTATTTATGTTGGCTTGGGTCCATTAGTTTTAATTGTACCTTCTAATCTCCTATATATACCAAGGATACCTTTTCATTTGGAATCATCTTGTAATTGTGAATTCATATTATGTATAAGTAGGTTTCCCCCTCGAAGAGGCTTATTATCTAAATTTCTCTCTTTTTCAAGGCGTTCATTTCTTATTTTGATGATTTTATGCTATTTTGATATTTGGTTCTTAACATATAACATAGATCTTGGAAATCCTATTGCTTACTATCCATGGGGAAATGGTTTGGCTGAATCTTCCAATAAGAACCTTATCAATATCATTAAAAAAATGTTATCTCAAAAAAAGAAGTCATGGGATTCCCACCTGAAAATAGTTGTCTGGGAAGGAAGACTTAGAATTAAGAGGGATATTGGAACTTCCCCTTTTCAGCTGGTGTATGGGTTGGAAGCCATTTTACCCATTCAACTTAGCCTTCCCATGATGAAATTACTACAAGATGGGGAGGCAGAACTAAATTACATCCAGAGAAGAATTAATTATTTGATTGAAGTCCAACAAATAAGAGAACAAGTTCAGATAAAGTCCCAAGTTCACCAAGAAAGAATAAAAGAGATATTTGATAAAAGGACTAAGGAAAAAAATTTCATGAAAAGGGATTTGGTCCTAAAATGGGATGCCCTAAGAGAAGCTAAAGGGAAACATAGAAAATTTCATAATCTTTGGCTTGGAACCTTCCAAGTGGTTGAAATCCAAGATAATAACACTTATGATTTAGCTCAGCTGGATGGAGAATTGCTGGGGGATCCTTTAAATGGGAGGTTTCTAAAACACATATTGTAGTACTAATCACTGCGAGATTTTATTACCCTGTACATAAATAATTCATTTTCATTTCTATTCAAGAATTTTTAATTTTACTTAATTCGTCATTCATTACTTCAACAAGTAGGTAGGGATATAACACTATAAGTTGTTGAGAATTATTTTGTCACATATCATATAAATTTCTAGTTATGAAGGAGAGGCATCTTTCGGGGAAGACTCCATAACCCAACAGAAGAAGGAACTTATTCTATAGTTCTCAGCAGATGCAAGGTTATGTTTTCCCTGTTGGAGCCAAATCTTAATATTGTATTTGTTCTTACAATCGAATGAAGGATGAATAAAGTTATAAGGTCAATATCAGACGTGTTAGCAACCAAAATTTGAGCTTTAGGAGCCTCTGCATAACTCAAAGTCGAATTTTCCTAAGGTAGAGTTAAGGAACATTAAGAAAATCAATTCCAATGTGCACATAATGAAAAAATGAAACCCTTGGGCCCTGTCACAGTCCAAAAGGGGTTTTTCCTGTTATCACATGCTATTTTCCATTAATTTTTCCAAAGTATCTTCTCCTTGTGCTATCTTTCCACTCAAATTTTAAAACTTTTTCACCGGCTCCTTCAAGCTCCCATCACCTAAATCCTTCACTCGACTGATCATCCAAAATAGTCATGTCCTCCATGAGTCAAAAATTGGAAAATATCCCAATCTTATATCTAGCATTAATGCTTATATAAATCCCTCGATACCATCACTTCATTCATTTTTACCCTTATTATCATATTCCGGTTGAAAATTAAAAATATTCCTTTTATTAATCTTAAGCACCCTTATCCTATCCACAAAGTCACGTGACAAGCCTCATATGCCCAAAGTCCTTAGAAAATGGAAAAAGTGTTTATTATTATTAATATAAATATTTTTATATTAAAATATTTATATTAATATTTAATCCAATATTTAATTCATGAACTCACGTCAAATCATGGGCAAGACTCTCAATTTTTAACATTGAAAAGTAAAAGGGTGGATGGAGGGCAAACATACATTCAGGGGTTGAAAGTAAACATAGTTTAATTATTTGAAGGAGGGTCAAAATGTGTTCTTACATGATGCATTTCAGGGGTAAAAGTGGTGTGGAGTAAAACCACTCCTCCCAAGCTCGAAATAATAAATGAAACTATTTATCATATGGTTTATGTGCGGTATATTTTCCAGGAGTGTGTTTCAACAATAATTATGGAATTTACAATAAATTAAATTCTTCCTCACAGTGAAAATGATTTACAAAGTTAAAATTTAAATTTTACAAATTAAAGAGATTAATGTGTATTTCCATGGAAAATAATTAAATGGGAAGATGCATGTGAAAGGAAGATTTGGATAATTTTGTATCCAAAGGTTTTACAGAAGTAAACGAAGAAGATTAAAAGTATTTTACCAAAGATAGTAACCAAGACATGGTTTTCAAAACCATGGGAAACAAACCAGTAAATGGTTTTCACAGTGAAATGGTAAATTGGAAAAAATAAGACACAGTAAATGGTTTTCACAGTGAAATGGTAAATTGGGAAAAACAAGACATGGTTTTCAAAATCACGGGCATGAGTTAAAATATGGAAATTTAATTCTACAGGATAAAAGATATTTGGGATTTATTTTATTCAAATATATTATTCCCCAATATTTAAGGAGAATATGGTTAAATGAAATTAGATTTGAAAGCATACATGTGACATTTCAAAGAGAATTTGGCAAAGGAAGGAGTTGAAGCGTTAGAGGACTCGACAGTTGGATCATGAAAAGTTTTTATGAAAAATTTCATTTGTAATCATTGTACTCAGTTTTAGAAGATGAAACATTTTAGTTCAGCTATTGTATCTGTTTCTAACTAAAGGAACTTGAATTGTATAAGTATTATAATTTCTGTTGACAGGCGTAAGTGACACACCATCAAATGGAAGGATAGATTTGGATTGGGGTTGTCTAATTAACCCAAGCCGTTTGGTATGATCTATCCTGATGGGTTTAATGGTTGCGTTAGCCAACTAGGGTCCTAAACCAAAGAAAAAAAATAAACTATTCTAAATATATAACTACGATACTATGTACATGAATTTAATTATTTACAAGTGTGAAAACATAAACATAAATGTGAACAGGGTATTTACAAATTGCAAGTTTTGGTGGATGTATTGCAAAATCAATGTTTTTGCAATTGTTAATGAAGTAGATAAAGAAAGCACATATTTTTATATTTTATTTTTACTAGTCTAAAATCTAAGAACTCAAAAAGATACTAATAAAACATAATCTGAAACAAGAACAAAATAATAGTCACAGCCAATTTAAACTGTCTTATTTAATTAATAAATCAACTAATAAAAAATAGAATATGAATAAAACTAACCTGATATTAGTCACATAATGTGTCTTTATCCCTACGCAATTCAAACTTCCAGCTATCATGCCTGTGAGAGAAACCTGTAACAGGCTTGTGATAACATTCCCAGAATAAACTCAAGGTATTTTTGGAGCAATGATATAAGAGGAGAGAAATAAACATATAGATACAGTGACCTTGTAATGATGAGTGCTTATAGTAAAAGAAATTTAACATGAGGCATTCATATAACACATCAATTTAACATCAATCCTAAATCAATGATATCAAAATGAAATGACGATCACAGATACAATATATGAACAACAAATTATAGACATAATTTAAAGTGTTGAGAAAAATGAAACATTATATGCTAATAAGACTAAAGTTGTTTAACATATTAATATTCCATAATATAAAAGGAAAAATGTAATGGAACAATGTCATGTTGGTCTAAAGATGAGATGTGAACAACTTGTCCATACAGTCTTGGGAATTACATGTCCATAATGTGTTCAAATCAAGCATGTCTTTCATTACAAGAGTGAACAGTATTTAAAGTAATCAAGTATCCAAATACTCATATCACACAGGATAGAGTTGAATCTCCCAAAATCAAGTAATATTACAACAATAGTGAATTGGAAACCACTCATACAAGAGTTGGTTTGTTCAAAATTAAATAAAAGTTTTATAAAACATAAAGAAGGAGAAACTAATGATCATTTAAGCATATAATTCAAAGTATTTACTCGAAGCAATCAACAGAACAATCTCCCATTTCCTGAGAGTAGAAAAACCAATTTGATAAATTAGAAAAGCAATTACTAATAACCAATTATTATTAAAAAGGGACTTGGCTACTGAATCGTAGATTATGTAGCCAGTCTTAATTTTATTAAATGAAATGAAAATTCAAATCTACTTATTTCGACTTAGATAACATAAACGAATGAAATGAAAATAAAATTGTCTTACCATTAAAATTAGTCAAAGCGGGATCAGACAGTTCAGATTTTATATTTCCCTTGACAATGGTCATACTCTTAATGACTATGTTTCCATACCTCTTGATTCATTAATTCTTCTTCTATGTATGGGCCTTGAGATCAAGGTTATCTTGCTTCAATAGATCATTCTGATCAATTAAGGTTCTAATCTGGTCATGTAAGAGAGGAACATCGGTATAGTAGCGCTCTACCCAATTGAGATAGCTATCATAGTGTATTGGGGAGATGTCATATCGATGCAAGACATAGTCGAATAGGGGTGTTTCAGTCTTACCTTTTGTTTGTTTCAGATCGTGCCCAATACCCAAAAATCCTTCTTTGTCTTTAAGACATGGAGGTAAATTGGTCACGAAATCATATGGTTCAACATGGGTGATAACCTCCCTCCTGGAACAATGACCTTTTGGATCTTCTCGAGCTAAGAAATCCTCTACCTTAGTATCTGAACCCTCATCGATCTTGATCGGATCGATTGATCTCAGATGCGTATCCTTTATGTTCCTTAGTTTTCTAGAGATTAGGCGACCAACCTTCTTATTCTTGAAACCGAAATATGTGCACTATTGTTTCCTCACTATACATAGTTTCTTATCATCATATTTAACATTAACATTCAAACTAGCATCATTTACAGGCACATGAAGATCATTTCCCTACAATTCGACAGTCTCTTGTTCTAGAGATCTAGCAGGTGAAAACCTACACAGTGATCCTTTATATAGAGGGATTTTATCAGTAAGCTCCGGTTCCTTAATTGAATTAATGAACTATATTTCAACCATTGGCTTGTCCGAGTTAGGGTTTGTATTTAAAAGAGGGGTTCTTGTAGGTTCATCTTGGATGAATCCATTTCTCATCAAAAAGGTCTCTCAACTGTCACCTATATTCGACAGATGATATACCAACAAAATTTTAACAAGTCCATGGTGGAGCAGGCTCGAATTGATACGTTGTTTCTTGTAACGCTTGGACATATTGAAGAGACTCATCAGTAGGTAAACGAGCATATATAACTCTAAACATATGAAATTCATAATAAAATAGATATGGTATATAAAAAACAGACTGTATCAACCTTCACACGTAACAAATTGCTTCAGAATTAACAGTAAACTATGCCATTTAGGTTTTAACAGAGCCATAGGAATACCTTTTATGTAACAAATGGTTTTACGGGAGGTCATAAACAAACTCTGTAGGAACTCTTCTATTCTAGCATTTTTAAAACATGTCTCACCCTTTGATGGGATCCCTATTTCTTTGCTCACGAAATCCTTTGTAAATTCTAATTGTATGTCTCCAATCTTGGCTCTGAAACTGTCAAAGGTTTCTGTGAAAACCCTTGCAAACTAGAGATTATAACCCTCGAATTTTTTGAGCAAAATATCCTAGCCATGATCCTTTAGATCATCAATAGCATCATCGTGGTATAGTAAGGCCTAGCATCCATTCGTTTGTATATGAACAACGGGTTCCATGACCACTGTAACAAGGATGCAACATAAATCACTCGGAATAGTTTTAGATCCCCAACGTGCGAGCAACATAAACAGGCATGAACCGAGAGTGGAAGTATGAAAATAGCAGAGCCTGGTGGTTATCATAACTTAGATAGGAGAAATGGTGAGAACGAAAACCAGTGGGTTCATTGAATCCCTTACCATCTCTCGCGATGAGTGTTGAAAACTACAAAGTACAAAACCCTATGAAGATAATGAATACCTTGATTAATGTTTTGAGCCAGCGAGGTAAGGTAAAAATGAAAGTACAATAGGTCTGTACTCATTGGCATGAATGTTTATATGACCACTAAACTCATGAGAAGAATATTAACATTTTAACCAAGGTTCTTCATGCATCAAAACAATTCTTCAATGAACCATCGGACCATTGAATTCATAACAACCATATTAAAACAAAAATTCAATAATGGATTAATCAAACATTTGATAAGATTTGAATTTTAATTACAAATGGGTGGCTTTTAAAAAGATATTGCAAAGGAACAAAATTATTAAGCCAAGCCAAGTTTTATGTTTAATTCATGCTTACAGTCATGAATTAAAAATAAAACAAAGGAAAATGCAAACAATAAATATTAATAAGGTAATCTTTAATCAATCATTTCAAAACTCAGAAAAATGTTTACAAATTTGAGGTGATGGTAGCTACAGAAAGTGTAATCTCTTTCGAAAGTGTTAAATATCAAAAAAATATGTGTGTTTTCCAACAAGTTCCCAATGTATTAATGGTTGGAAGAAGTGCAAGGGAACAATTCTAGTTGTTTTGAAATCTATTGTAATTTTCTGAAGATGAATTGAATACATATGCATAAGCTTTGAAGTCTCTATTAAAATATTATAATGGTGGTGATATGAGTTTTTTCTTCTATCATTGTATGTATTTTGTGTCTTTCATTAATTCCATTTACAATGTCTTATGTTTGAATTGGATAGTTTAAAATCCCAGAATTCATCTTGTGATGCTCTTGGCTTGAGCAATTTAAACTATGTGAATTTCTTCCTAACTAATTCAGAATTCATTTCATTAATGCTCTGATGTAGTTACTTGTTTTTCCCCTTTCCTCTTACACTCTGCAAATTTCAATTTACAACTCAGATTCATTGCCTCATTTATCCTTTATCCTCTGGAGAGCTCTATTGTCTAGTCAATGTTTTCATTCATTTTCATAAGTTTGACTCCATAGCCCTGAATGTCCCCCCCCTTCCTTGCCAAAAAATTTATACAAAAACCCCCAAAACAAACTAAAACTAGCCATTGATTGCCAAAGAAATACCAAGTGACATGAGAGAGCCATCTTTGAGCTGAGAAAGCTAGTACCCAACTCTATAGTTGGTTGAAAGAGTTACCTCTATCATTTTTTTATCAATCGAATGAATTTATAGAGTGCTAACATTCATGTGTCATTGTCGAGGAACGAAGGTGAAATATTCCCTAGGAGAAACGGAAAAGTTCATATATGAGTACTGATGGTGAAATGTATTCATACAAAGAAGGGTTGTACATCATTCACCTGGCGACTCCATTTCCAAGAATCTAGAATTCAAATTTTGTATGGCGACCCCACTACCCAAAGACTCAGTAGCCTAAGGATTTTATTGGCGACTCCACTCAGGATTCAAATGTGATTTAGAGACTCCACTAGAAGATGAGATCCCTTGATAAAGGTATGAAAGGACATCATGGGAGAAAACAAGTACCTAAAGTTGAGTTTTTTCCAAGACATAATGTTTTTTGTTATTAATTACCTTTTTTCCTTTCATGAACATGCTAAAAAACAATTTATTTACCTGCTGCATTCAAATGATGATCATGAGAATCTTGCAATTGTATATCCTCCTATTAAATTTTTACATACATCTCCTCACAGTATCACTGATTTTGATCAAAAGTTTCCATCTAAGCCATGTGATGACCAAAACCAAGTTGTTGAGCCTCATGAAACCAAGGATGATATTTCACCTCCTATACTTGATCCAACACCCTCCAAGATTTAGCATAGATACATACCCTTAACATTACCTCACATCTTTCATGATTTTCATCCAAAGCACTATAAGTACCTACCTGTGTTTCATGGAGAACCTAATTCCATCACAGCTGAAAAACACATCCAAGATTTTGAATATTTTATAAATTAGTTTGAGATTGATCATGATGATGTTTGTATGAGGGAGTTCTCTCAATCCTTGAAATGGGATACAAAAGACTAGTTTAAACATTTGCAACTAGAGACAAGTAGCTCATGGGAGGAATTGAAGGATGTATTTTTGAAGTTTTGGGCCAAGAAGAAATCTTTGGATCTAAAACTTACAAAGTTCTATGCATTGAAAAGGAAGAGCAATGAAACTATTTCTACATTTAGTAGAAAGTTTTCCGATATTTATTACAATTTTCACAAATAAATTCAACCCACCTGACACAGACCCTTGACCCTTCGTCCGATATCTTCACAAGGTTGTTCTAAATTCTCCTCGAGTTGAAGCGGCTCCCTCGGATCCCTATTGGAACCTCACAAATCAGACCCACAGGTCCTTCGTGAAAACCCGCCCTGCACAACTTAACACCAGGCATGAGCCTTATATCTCCATGAAACCACAACTGGGCCTTAGTGCAAGCACCTTTCGCAACTCACGAGTTCGTGAGTTGATAACCCTCGACTCCTCTTTCTCCAAACCTCCGATACCCGAGATGCGATATGGGTATGGCTCCCTCCTCAGTAGCGCCTGCTACATATAAACATAGGCTAGGATAAACACTAGCACTACTCACAACTTGCGACTTTGTGAGTTGGAGTGTTGAGCCCTCATGCTCCTCCTTTGCAAATCCCCGAAACGCAATAAGTCAACAATGGGTTGACTCCTTCCCAGGCGACGTGTGTCCACCACCTGTGATGCAGGAGCATCCACACTTCATCAAGCGAGCCAGTGCAGGGATAAAGAGACACAGCTGGACAACACCAACGCATGCATTTTTGAATCACGTTGAAGATTGTTGCACCGCCGTTTAACTAAAGGCATTCAAGTTGAGCGCACTTGTATTGTATTATAGATAGGAAGGCATTTAATGGTTTTAATGCGGTTAGATAGAAATTAGATGTAGATCAGACAGTTTTACTTCCAGGGAGGGAAAACGAATATAGGCACCCTCCTTGTATAATTAAGATTATTATTCAACATTAGATAGAGGAGCAGAAGGAGAGCAACTCAAAGAACTGGTGAAGAACTCCCATGTACAGATATTGAATTAATAGTAAAGCTTTGATTCAATTTCATGGCGGTGATTATTCTCTATGTGTTGTTGATATTACGTTGTTGCATATTTGCTTCTTGTTTTGCCTATTGTCTATATGCTGCATATGTGATTGCATGGCAGGTTCGAAATCTGAGGGAATGAGAGAATAAGTCTTAATTGTTTCTCTGTCTAAGCCAGGAGATTCCTGCATAGAGTGCAGTGGAATTCCTCCGCATAGAGTGCGTTGAGGTGGTTGGACAGATAACTCTCATTCTCATTTGCCCAGAAGTTGTGTGGGTTTATTCAGACCGTGCAAGTGAAGTGCAGGTTGAAGTGAAGACTCAGAGGCAAGCCTGGGAGGAGGAGAACAGGGAAACCCTGATTCAATTTCATGGACGTGTTTATTTTCTGTGTGTTGTTGGCATTATGCCTTTGCGTATTTGCTTCCTGTTACCTACTTCTTTCATATGCCGCGTATGTGATCTTATGGAAGAATTGAGTTCAGAGTGGTTCCGAGTGAAGGTTGGTGAAAGCTCAGGAGGGATAGTTCCTCGTACATACCATGGGAACAAACCTGGGTGAGATTTGAACCAAAAGAAGCTTCGGAGAAAGGTAGATTTTCAAGGCGGGGAATCATCGGCCAGGAATTGCCGAAACAAATCGCGAAGTCCCAAGGATAGTTGGATCGTGGAAGAGTTGCGCGAGAGATAACCCGTAAGCGCAGGCGAGGAGGACCGAAGTCCATCGGGATTCGGTGGTTCGGCGTTCGAGGGTTGGCGAGGTAAGATTTTTACACCTCGTGAAATTGTGAGTTGTGATTTCTCGATTTGACGAGAGCCGTCGATCTTCAGAGAGACACGTGGCCTCAGATCCCGGGAGGTCGAGATTCGGCGTTTGGAGTTTGGCGAGGCAAGAGTTTATACCTTGCGAAATCGCGAGCCGCGATTTCCCGATAGCACGAGTGGGAGACAGGTGTCAAGGCGTTAGGCCTCACCATGAGGTGTTGACAGGTGGCATTGTAAAATCGGGGTTTGGGGTTTTGCGATGCAAAATAATTGCGACCGATGAAATTGCGACCTGCGATTCCTCGATATAATCCCAACCGTCGATTGTTGGGACACGCATCAAAGGATCCCTTGGAGTCAGGGTTTGGGGAATCGGGATTCGGAGAATCGGGGTTCTCGACGTCAAGGAATTCTTGCATCGTGGATTCGCGATCCACGAAATCCCGAAGAGGACGTGGAAGTGTGGGACCTGAAGACTCTAGTGGAGTATAGGTGGCGATTTACTGAAGTTCAAAGGTGGGAATTCCCAGTCTGCGCGTGCTATCGGAGTTCGGGGTTCGGGACTTTGTGGTGTCAAGGATTCATAACATCACTATTCCCGATTTCCCGATAGGGAAATCCCCGATGTGCGAAAGCGTTGACTGTTGACGCTCGGGGTTTGGGGTTTGGAGCTGTAAGGGAATTGTGTTCGCGTGAACTGCGAATCCCCGAGTCGCGATATCCCGATTTCCGAAGGAGGGGGAATCGCCGAAGGAGTTACTGTGGGTGACCTGTGACTCCCAAGGGGAGTTGGAAGATCTTAGACTCTTCGGGCCCATGGTCAAAGGAGATCCTGGTGGGAGCGGCTTGCTCGGTGAGGAGCAGGTGGCGTTAAGTGGTATCAGAGCCGGAAAAGGGTTTCTCTTTGCTTTGGTGGTAGAGAGAAGAGATCTGCCATGCCGCCCAGGAGGGAGAGGCAGTCACCTGATCGTGAAGACAGGGATGCCCGAAGAAGAGGTAGGCAATCACCCAATCCAGAGAAGGGGAGGGAATTGTCCAGGGAAAGAAGCTGTCATGGATAGAATATAGAAATGGAGAGGGAAATACGAAATCTCCGTGCTAGAATGGAAGATATGGAAGCAGCACAGAGGCTCACAACAGATACGGGAGATCTGAGTGACCCCGAAGGTGAAGCTGATGTTGTACCGCAAGGTGGAGTTGCAGCAGAAGATGCAGCAAATGAGCAATTAATCAAGGCTATCGCCAGGATGAGGGCAAAGGTGAGGAAGGACATTCCAGCGTACAAGGGAAGCCTGGATGCAGAAGAGTTGCTGGATTGGATCCGAGCACTCGACACCTACTTCGATTATGAAGATATCGAAGAGGACAAGAAGGTGAGGCATGTTGTCACTAAATTGAAAGGACATGCAGCCTTATGGTGGGACGAGCTGCAGGCGGACAGGCTTTCCAAAGGAAAACAGAAGATAAAGAGCTGGGACAGGATGATCGCTAAGATGAAAGCGAAATTCATCCCTAGAGACTATCAGATCACTCTGTTCAGGTGGATGCAGAACCTGAGGCAGAAGTTGATGATGGTGAAAGAGTACACCGAGGAGTTCTACAGGCTCAACATCCGAGCTGGTCATCGAGAGAGTGATGACGAAAAGGTGGCGAGATACCTGAATGGTCTTAGGTATGACATTCAGGATGAATTGATCATGGTCACCATCCGAACAGTTGAGGAAGCATACCAGATGGCTTTGAAAGCTGAGGAGAAGCTGAGCTGCAAGCAGGGACGGCGAGGGCGAGGCATAAGCCAGCCTAGAGGCAAAGCAGTTGCCCAAGAGGGAACTCAAAAGCCCAAGGAGGATTGGAAGAGGCCTCAAGGAAAAGCTGAAAGAGGTGGAACCTCGCAGCAGAAGCAACAAATTTCTGAGCCGAGGAGGCAACAAGGTGATCAGTAAGGAGGATATGCTGACGCCAACACTTTTCCTCGTACCCAAGGTAGAGGAAGAGGCCGTGGAGGAATTATCACATGTTTTACATGTGGGAAAGATGGACACAAGGTCGTTGAATGTCCAGAGAGGAAGATGGACAGAGGGAAAGCTCACGTCACTGAGGCGCAGAGGCGTGATGTCGAAGAAGAAGACACTGGAAGTGGAAAATCACTGAGAGTGCATAAGGTCCTTTTGAAACCTGAGAAAGAGGTGGACAGCTCAGCGTAGAGATGCAGACTGTTCTGGACGACTTACAAGACCAAGGGATGGAAATGCAAGGTCATAGTGGACAATGGAAGCACTGATAATCTCGTTTCGAACGAGATGGTGGAGAAGCTGGAGCTGAAAATGAACAAACACTCGAGTCCATACAGAGTGTCATGGCTGCAGAAAGGACACCAGGTATGTGTTACAAAGAAATGCTTGGTCAATTTTAAAATGGGTGAATATAGGGATGAAATTCTGTGTGATGTCATTCCCATGGATGTCTGTCATGTTTTATTGGGTAGACCATGGCAGTATGATAGGAATGTTGTTCATGACGGGAGAATGAACACCTATACCTTGGAGAAGGATGGGAAATCACATACCTTGTTTCCAGGGAAGGATAAGAAGGTGGAGATGGAAGTGAGAAGTACAATACTTCTCATGAGTGGAAAAGAGCTTCTCGCAGAGCTAGAGAAGAATGAAGATCTACAGTTCTTTGTTGTCAGGAAGCCGAAAATTGTCTTGACCAGCACAAGAGTGGACGACTTGCCGGAAGAAATTCAGGAACTACTTGGAGAGTTTGCTGATATCATCGTGGATGAACTACCTCATTCGTTGCCACCGATGAGGAGTGTGAGTCACCACATTGACCTCATACCTGGAGCAAGTCTACCAAATAAGGAAGCGTACAAGTTGACACCTCAGGAGAACGAGGAAGTCAAAGGGCAGGTACAGGATCTGCAGGATAAAGGACTGGTGAGAGAAAGTCTTAGTCTGTGTGCCATTCCAATGGTACTGAGTCTGAAGAAGGATGGAGGCTGGAGGATGTGTACAGACTCCAGGGCGATTAATAAAATCACCATCAGGTATAGGTTTCCACTGCCAAGAATGGATGACTTGATGGATTGCCTGAGTGGGGAAAATAATTTTCAAAGATAGATCTCAAGAGCGGATATCATCAGATCCGGATGCGAGAGGGAGATGAATGGAAGACAACATTCAAAACAAACGAGGGTTTGTACGAATGGCTGGTCATGCCATTTGGGTTGACAAATGCGCCAAGCACATTTATGCGACTGATGAATGAAGTCCTG
>ML779779.1:1026382-1044398 GCA_009831015.1 Picea engelmannii
TAATATGTTTGCAACGTCTCTCTTGCGACGTCTGCAACGTCTCTCTTGCGACGTTTGAAACATCGCTCTTGCCACGTTTTAAACGTCGGTCTTGCCATGTTTGCAACGTCTCTCTTGCCACGTTTGAAACGTTGGTCTTGCGATGTTTGACAGGTCGGTCTTGCGACGTTTACAATGTCTCTCTTGCGACGTTTGACACGTCGGTCTTGCGACGTTTTCAATGTCTCTCTTGCGACGTTTGACACGTCGGTCTTGCGACGTTTGCAACGTCGCTCTTGCGACATTTGCAACGTCCCTCGTGCGACGTTTGAAACGTCGCTCTTGCCACGTTTGAAACGTCGCAAGAGAGACGAAAATTAGGCCGTCGGAAAAACGACGTCACGTGAAACGACGTTTGAGGGGGTCCGAGGTTTGTCGGTCTTTCGACAATAGAAAGTGGCAATTGCGTCGAACACGCCGTCGGAATTTGACCCAAATGTAGTAGTGTATGCACCCACTTAATGCCCTCTTGACAGAGTCTCACAGAATTCTCAAACATTTTGTCTTCCCTGTGCCCTCCTTTGCACAATTCTTCCTTCAAGGTGTTCAAAAACCTTGAGGCCTCCTCCTTGAGTCAATGACTTCCTCTCGTGCACCCTCCTGGCACGTCTTTGTCTAAATTCAGTAGAATTCAAAAGTGCACTCTATGCACTGGCTTACAGAACCCATAGTGTTCTGTCATGCAACCTCTTACATGAAGCCACAAAGAACCAGACGTAAAATCAGTATACCCACAGATAGAAAAATCTATCTATCCCTGCAAATGCACATCTAAAATACATCTACATCATATCATAAATGCATAAAGACATTCATCAACAAACATAGAATAACATGCAAGAAAAACTGCTCTGATTGTATTAATATGAAATGTCTCTTTACAATGTCAGCTCAGACTGTAACAAATTCATGGCTTCCTCTCCTCTCTAACCTATTCTCTTTTCTACTCTTCCCAAACTAAATCTATATTCAAAGAAGATCTTTTTCTTTACAAAGAGGGGCTTCTCGAGCTCTTCCCTCCATCTCACTAACTCTCATTAAATTACATTTAATTATATGTAATGGTTGTCTAGTCCGAATCAGATCTAGATCTCAGCCTTACAACCATTTAAGGAAAACCTTATCTAAAGCCTATGCACATGCATGGCTTTTGGCTCTACTAGCCTTACAACATTTAATACAATTTTCAAATTTTGAAAAAAATGAGAAGGCTGGGCCTCTCTCCTCCATTGAATGCACGCTTGATGTGTTGGTTGGCTGGCGCATAGTTGGCTTGGAGTGATGCTCCTGCATCACCACCGAAGTTGTTGCCATGCTCCATTATATGACAACTCTTCATCCAGATTTGTCTTTCCTCCTAGTGGAAACAAGACTTAATTCCTAACAACAGATGTTTAATGATGCACAAGAGATTCAACATAATATCCAAGCATGTAAACATATTTTAAATGAGGAATTGGATGCTAAAGAACATGACAGTGAATATGAACAGAACACAATTGCTTTGAATCTTGAGCAGAGAGTTAATAATATCATATGCCCTCTTGAAGTTTTAAATGAGAATGATTTTGCAAAGGATTATATTCCAGTTATTGAAAGGGAGGGTGCTAATGTAGCTTCCGATCCATCCCATGATAACCATGGGGCTGATTGTTTTATGTATTCATTTGTAGACAGTCAAGAAGATGAATTTGCAAATCCTCTTGTTGAAGAGAAGGTTGATGTTCCAATCTTTTCCTTGTTAGATGACATTGCATATGTTGTTGATTTGCCTCTATATGATGAATATGATGATGATTATGATGTTGACTTCCTAGAACAACCAAATTCATGTTATCTATCAGAAAATGTTCCTTTTCAGCAGTGTAATGAGAGAAATTGACCTACATATCACAGTTACAAAGAAGAATGTATTGAATCAACGAAAGGAAATTCATTACCTTTATTCCTTTCTTCATTTAAATTGTTGAAATAAATTTCTAATATCACCATTGAAGCAAAGGAATGTGTGTTGATGCCAAATCTCATTGATTCACTGGAACAAATTGACAAATAATTGTAGCAATATTCGCATGTGTTTGATGACCCTATTACTTGTTATGTAGAAGGTCTTGTCAGTTCAAAATTTCAGCCATTGGTCGAAGATGAATCTGAAAATGAGTGTGTCCATAAATCCAAAGAAATTGAAAAATGTGCATATGACAATAGTGAAGAAAATGAAGAAGGTTTTGAATTAGGTGAAAGAACCTTTCCATTGTGTTTTGTTTCTTTCAAATTGCTGAAGAAACATGTTAATAATGTTTCATATCATAAATCCTCCAGGCATGATGTTGAATATGAAGAAAGTAGTGGACTTGCAAATGAAAACTATCTTCCATTATGTTTTTCTTCCTTTGAATTGTTGAAAGTAAATCAAGAGATAATAGAGAAAGAAGGGAAGTCTGATTGCATTCATAGTGACATTGTTTTACATGAGCAAATTGTTATCAGTAAGGAATACCAACAACCTTATCATGCATTTAATGACCGTGTTGTTGATTACATAGAAGGTTATTTCAGTTCAGGATTGTAGCATGTGCTCAACTACCAGCCTAGAAATAAAGATGATGGTCAATCAACGTCAATGTTAGATATGGATTTGTTTCCACCAGGGGTTTCATTTCAGCCAAGACTGTCTTTTGATTCAAAAGATTGTTATTTCCAGCAGTCTCAACATATTTTTCAGCCTCTTGGTGGAAATCAACAGGCTAAATCACGTGAAAACAAGAATGCAGTGGAAGAGGTGAAACATGATGGTTGTTTTATGCATGTTTTATAGGATCCATTTGCAATTTTGTTGGAGGAAGTAAACAATCCCAATGTTTTTAATTTTTTTAGATTTGAATTTATAGGTAAATTCTTGAATGAATTATCAGTAAACAGGATTTGGAGAAAACATGTTAAAAGAAAACAAACAGTGGATACAATTCTGGCATGGTTGCATTGGCATTATGATTTCACTTGATTAGTTGTTCATTTCAGTAGTTAGGGTAGGTATGTGCGAATAAGATTGTTGGTCAAGAATTGTTTAGTTTAGATTTCTAGTAGTGTGTACAGTCAGATTTTAGAGCTGTATTCAATGTTCAATATCCACTTGAAAGTAGTGTGCAGACTTTGGTTTTCAATAGACACTGATGACAGGTCAGAGCAGGGTCACACACATGTTTCAGGAGCATCCCAATGGATCGAGCACCGGGTATACAAGTTCTTTTCTACCTCACTGGGAGGATATCATCCCCATTGGAGCCAATGTTATCAAATGATAATTTTCATTAATGTTTCCAAAGGATCTTGTCCTTTTTTTATATTTCCACTCATATTTTAAAACTTTTTCACTAGCTCCGTCAAGCTCCCATCACCTTAATCCTTCACTCGACTGATCATCCAAAATAGTCATGTCCTTAATGATTAAAAAATTGGCAAATATCCCAAACCTATATCTAACCTTAATGGTTATCTAAACCCCTCGGTTCCATCACTTCATTCATTTTTACCCTTTTTATCATATTCCCGTTGAAAATTAAAAATATTCCTTTTATTAAGATTAAGCACCCTTATCCTATCCACAAAGTCATGTGATAAGCCTCATATGCCCAAAGTCCTTAGACAATGGAAAAAGTGTTTATTATTATTAATATATATTTTTTTTATATTAAAATATTTATATTAATATTTAATCCAATATTTAATTCATGACCTCACGTCAAATCATGGGCACGGATCTCAATTTTTAACATTTAAAATTCAAAGGGTGGATGGAGGGCGCATATTCATTTTTGGGTTTGAAAGTAAACGAAGTTTAATTATTTGAAGGCGGGCTGAAATTTAACCCGTGGTTGTAAAAGGGGTGTGGAGTAAAAAAACTCCTCCCAAGCCCGAAATAATAAATGCAACCATTTATCATATGGTTTATGTGCGACATATTTTCTAGTAGTGTGTTTCAGTAATAATTATGGAATTTCCAATAAATCAAATTCTTCCGCACGAATGAAAATGTTTTACAGAGAATTTAATTTTACAAATTAAAGAGATTAATGTTTATTTCCATGGAAAAGAATTGAATGGGAAGATGCACGTGAAAGGAATATTTGGATAATTTTTTATCCAAATGTTTTACAGAAGTAAAAGAAGAAGATTAAAAGTATTTTACCAAAGATGGTAACTAAGACATGGTTTTCGAAACCATAGGAAACAAACTAGTAAATGGTTTTCATAGTGAAATGGTAAATTGGAAAAAACAAGACACGATAAATGGTTTTCACGGTGAAATGGTAAATTGGGAAAAACAAGACATGGTTTTCAAAACCACGGGAATGAGTTAAAATATGTAAATTTAATTCTACAGGATAACAAATATTTGGGAATTGCTTTTGTTCAAATATATTATTCCCAAATATTTAAGGAGAATATGGATAAATGAAAATAGATTTGAAAGAGTACAAGTGAAATTTCAAAGAGAATTTGGGAAAGGAAGGAGCTGAAGCATTAAAGGAATCAGTAGTTGGATCATGAAACATTTTTCTGAAAACTTTCATTTGTAATCATTCTACTAAGTTTTAGAAGCTAAAACATTTCAGTTCATCTATTGTATCATTTCTATCTGAAGGAACTCAAATTGTATAAGTATTAGAGGTTCGCAATGTATTAATGGTTCACAGAAGTGAAAGGGAACAATTCTGGTTGTTTTGAAGTCTATTGTAATTTTCTGAAGCTGGATTGAATACATATGCATAAGCTTTGAAGTATCTATGAAAAGATTCCAATGGTGGTGATATGTGTTTTTTCTTCTCTCATTGTTTATATTTTGTTTCTTTCTTTAATTCCATTTACACTATATTCTATTTGAATTGGATAGTTTAAAAGCCTAGAATTCATCCCATGATGCTCTTGGGTTAAGAAATTTAAACTATGTGAATTTCTTCCTAACCAATTCAGAATTCATTTCATTAATTCTCTAATTTAGTTACCTGGTTTTTCTCTTTCCTCTTACACTCTGCAAATTTCAATTTACAACTCATATTCATTGCCTCATTTAGCCTTTATCCTCTAGAGAGTTCTATTGTCCAGTCAATGTTTTCATTTATTTTCATAAGTTTGACTCCATATCCTTGAATGTCCCTCCCCTTCCTTGCCAAAAAAATTATACAAAAACCCCCAAAACAAACTTAAACTAGACATTGATTGCCAAAGAAATACCAAGTGACACGAGAGATCCCTCTCTAAGCTAAGCAGGCTAGTACCCAGCTCTATAGTTGGTTGAAACAATTACCTATGTCATTTTTTTATCAGTTGAACAAATTTACAGAGTGTTAACATTCTGGCGCCATTGTTGGGGAACGAAGGTGAAATATTCCCTAGGAGAAATGATAAAGTTCAGATCTTTGTACCAATGGTGAAAATTATTCATACACAGAAAGGTTGTACATCATTCACCTGGCGACTCCATTTTCAAGAATCTAGAAATCAATTTTTTTATGGCGACTCCACTGTCCAAAGACTCAGTAGCCTGAAGATTTTATTGGAAACTCCACTCAAGCTTCAAATGTGATTTAGATACTCCACTAGAAGATGATATCCCTTGACAGAGGTATGAAAGGACATCATGCAAGAAAACAAGTACCTAAACTTGAGTTTTATCCAAAACATAATATTTTTTTTTATTAATTACCTTTTTTTCTTTCCTGAACATGCTAAACAAATTTTTCTTTATCTTCTACATTCAAATAATGATCATGAGAATATTTCAATTGTATATCCTCCTATTAAATTTGTACATACATCTCATCACTGTATCACTGGTTTTGATCAAACTTTTTCGTCTGAGCCATGTGATGACCATAACCAAGTTGATAAGCCTCATGAAACCAAGGCTGATATTTCACCTCCTGTACTTGATCCAACACCTTGCAACATTCATCATAGATACATACCCTTAAAATTACCTCACATCCTTCATGATTTTCCTCCAAAGCACTATAAGCACCTACCTATGTTTGATGGAGAACCTAATGCCATCACAGCTGAAAAACAAATCCAAGATTTTGAACATTTTATAGATTTGTTTGAGATTGATCATGATGATGTTTGTATGAGTGTATTCTCTCAATCCTTGAAATGGGATACCAAATACTGGTTTAAACATTTGCAACCAAATACAATTATCTCATGGGAGGAATTGAAGAATGTATTTTTGAAGGTTTGGGGAAAGAAGAAATCTTTGGATCTACAACTTACAGAGTTATATGCCTTGACAAGGTAGAGAAATGAAACTATTTCAACATTCAGTAGGAAGTTTTCTAGTATTTATTACAATTTTCCCAAATAAATTCAACCCACTAAAGATGCTACCATGCTCCATTATACAACAACTCTTCATCCAAATTTGTCTTTCCTCCTAATGGAAATAAGACCTAAGTCCTTACAACAAATGTTTAATGATGCTCAGGAGATTCAACATAATATCCAAGCATTTAAATATATTTGAAATGAGGCGTTGGATGCTAAAGAACATGACAGTGAATATGAACAAAAAACAATTGATTTGAGTCTTGAGTAGAGAGTTAATAATATCATATTCCCTCTTGAATTTTTAAATGCTAATGATTTTTCAAAGGATTATATTCCACTTATTGAAATAGAGGTAGATAATGTATCTTTTGATCCATCCCATGATAAGCATGGGGATTATTGTTTTATGTATTCATTTGTAGACAATCAAGAAGATGAATTTGCAAATCATCTTCTTGAAGAGCAGGTTGATGTTCCAAGATTTTCCTTGTTAGATGACATTGCATATGTTGATGATTTCCCTATATATGATGAACATGATGATGATTATTATGTTGACTTCCAAGAACAACCAACTGCATGTTCTCTATCAAAAAATGTTCCTTTTTAGCAGTGTAATGAGAGCAATCATCCTACATATCACAGTTACAAAGAAGAAAGTATTGAATCAGCTAAAGGAAATTCTTTACCTTTGTTACACATGATTTTGGTCACCCTGGTGATGTCTTAACAATGGTGTATTCAAGCTCCCAACAAGGACTTTTTTCCTGAGAAAAGTGTCCCTTGTCTCCTTCCAAAAACATATTTTTAATGTGAGTTCGTAGGCTATCTATGGCCTAGGGTGCGAGAATCCCTCATTCTCACAGGACACCTACACTTAGGGTGCAAAATTCTCACAGTTTTCTCCATATATAGGGTGCGAACCTATTTTTAAGCTTGGAAAGGAGAAGAGGTCTCGAGGGTTCTAGAAGGGAATCTTCTAGGAAATGAATTGGCATTCGTATGCTTGTCATTTTACTGACTTCTCAGGTTTGATGGGATCATCATCATCCATGTAACCATCTCTCCTTCTCCTATATATTGAAAGGTTTCTCATGGAAAAGGTTAAGCAAGATTAATTGAAGAATTGGTGAAAGAATTGTGTGAAGAACCCTGCTTGGACAGAAGCTTGGAGACTCAAGTTGGTCTATCAAGAGGAATTGGATCTTCTTCATGCAAGTACAGAGAAAGTGTGTGTGTTGGAACCAAGGGTCACTAAAAGGAATCTTGCAACATCAAGGCGATCATGTTGTATCTTCTACTTTCAATTAATATAATACAACAACATGTCCCTTTACCATAAAGTCACTTTTATTTTATTGTGTAATTCCTTGACCATATGCATAAGTTGACATTGAATATATTTTCTATATTCACTTTGGTTGGTTTGTGTTGTCTTGGACTTGACTTCACGAGAGCAC
Source organism: Picea engelmannii (assembly GCA_009831015.1). Taxonomy (NCBI): domain Eukaryota; kingdom Viridiplantae; phylum Streptophyta; class Pinopsida; order Pinales; family Pinaceae; genus Picea; species Picea engelmannii. Next base: position 1,034,209 of record ML779779.1, read on the forward strand.
CGGAGTGAAGCAGGAACAACAAAGACCTAAGGAAGTGATATAAAGGTATGCCACTTATTCTTTCCTATTAGCTGATTCAATGATTACAACTTAGGGAAAGAGTTGTGTCATGTTCTATTTTGCTCTATATCCAGGTGGATCTAGAAATATATGTTAGTGTCTGCACTTAATGATTAGTCTGATAAAAAAATTGGCGACTCCACTGGGGAAGCAACCCATTTTATAGTGTTTTTTGGTGTTTTTCCTTGGCCATTTTCTCTTACCTTACCATTTTTTCATCTCTATCAATCTTTGAGTCTTGAGGAGACCCTAACAGACTCTCTGGGTCCAGAGGTTCCTTCAAAATTTTTTCCTTTTTTCCAAATTTTTCTTAGTTTCAGGCATTCTCGCACTGAACCCTTCTGTAGCTTGTGATAACCCCTAGAGTTTGCACCCTGCTTTTCAGTCCAGTGTGAACCTCTCACACTTTTCTTGTGACCAGCCTGCGATAATGCTCCATTCTTGCACCGTACACCACTGTCTGCCTGCAAACCCATTTGCAAAATTTTTGGATTAAGGTTTCTTGTATGCTCATATGCCCAGATTTGTATGTGTGTTTGAAGAGAACTTCTTGGGCCTGCTAGCACTCTGTAAATTTCCAATAGGTTGACAATAGAAGAAATCCACAAAATGTAACTTTATCCAACTGCTTTTGAAGCTGGGATCTAGCCCTTCCAACTTCAGAGAGGGATCTCTCTTTATGATTTAGCTATGTTTCAAATTTTAAATATTAGTCTAGGTAAATAAATAAGTCAGTTTTTGTTGTCATAGTGTTTGTCGAGTTGGTTGAGACAGTCTACACATCCATTGGGCTATGGGGTCTGTGTCTTGAATAAAGTATGAAATCAAAACCAGAAACGCAAAGGAAAACTTTCACAGGGAGAGATAATATAATCATTGGATTCTTTAGTAGCATAAATGAGGAATAGAAAAAAAGGTGAGAAAGACAATTACAACAAAGAAGCAATCAAGAATTTCTTTATTGTAAAATGAGAAGATAAACACTTAAATCTTTTGAGTCAGAAACAGGGTATACGAGATAAATCCTACAACTTTCGTTACTTCTAAAGATTGGATTTAGAGAACAGTATGATAACAAAGTAAGAATAACATTTAACTTAGAAAGAACAACATCACTAGTGAATACACGCAAGAATCCTGTAAAAGTGTCTCTTTGTATTAATGGAAGATCTCTTAAAAAATATTACAGTATGATAGCTTCAGGGTGTGAAGATCAACAACCCCCAATACTTCGAAATATGAAGTATTTATAGCTCAAATTACAAACGATCCTGTCATTAATGACCAGGACGTGCTAAATTTATTTTTAGCCTAACTAACTTAAAAAATTTCCTAAATCTAGGAACTGCTTGATGATGTGGTGTAACTACATGCTGATTTCTAGGTGGGCCATTGATGAAGCCTCTGCATGACCTCATCTGACTGGACAAATGACTAGACTGGGACAACTCATCTGCTAATCAATCATATCATAGAGTTCCTCCCATCGAAGATGACTGGGCACGTTGACTTTGAGTAGCCTTCGATACACTTCGTCCATTTCTGTGTACCTGGCAAAGGTAGGTTTGGTGACGAAGATGTATCGAATATCATGTTGGATGCCAATGTCCCACTGAAGTGCATATAGAAATGCTTTGCTAGTGATGTTGCCTTGAATTCCTACAAACTTTGAACTGTCCTTAGCCACATCGGCCAGTCTCTTCTTGTAGTCTGGGAGTGTCATCAATTTATCATTGATTACCTTCAAACTAGGTAGACCTTTCTTCTGTAGAGCCTCAATCTTACTAAAGAATCTTTGTACCCCTAGGTCCATGGCCTGAACCTTTTCTTCCAGCTGAAGCATTAATCTTCTCTTGGTCAAAACTCTTTTGACCTCAAGGATGGTCTCTGTTTTGTCTGCAGTTTTTAGCTCTTCCATCTCTTCCCTGGTCTTAGAATTCAGGAACTTGATGATCTCGTTTGCCTGTGTTGGCATCTCTCCCAATTCTGATCTGATCTTCGGAATGGCCTGTTTTCTTCTCTGTACCAATTCATTCTGCTCAAACATGATCTGTATCATGCGCCATATCTTGTTCATGTACTTGGTGATGTCTGTCCATACACTTTCTTTAACCTCAGATAGAGTCTTTCCTGCCACTGTTTGCTTCCAAAGCTGTTGTAACTTTTGTTTGAGTTGGTCTGTCACCTACTTTTCCTTGGAGAGGATGATCTGAAAGGAAGATTTGAGTTCTTGAAGGTTCTCAATCTCCTCTTTTAGCCTACTGATCTCTGTTTCCTGCAGGTTCATCTTTTCCATAGACTTAGCCAGGTCGGTTGTCTTTTCCAGGGATGTAAATGGAGTAGCAGATGGGACTTCTGTCACTGATGCTGTGCTCACTCCCGAAATCGGAATGGCGCCCAATGGAATGACTTCCATTGGTTTTAGTTTCTCTTTCTCTCTTACTAGTTTTTCCATCTCAGCCTCCATCTCCTTTAGCTATGCATTCTTCTCCATGAGAAGCTTGAGCATTTCATCTTTCTCTCCTTCTTTCTCTGCTATTTCCTTCGCCTGTGAATCCTCTATGGGAAGGAGCTTCAATTGTTTCCTTAAGGATGCTATGTCAACATTCTTATTCTTAATCATCTCCTCGACTGCTTTCACATTCGAAGGATCGTAACCGATCTTGAGGACCAGTTCCTCCAAAGTCTTGATCCTATTGTCCTTGGCAAAGGACGATATCTTCTCCAAATTTAGTTGTGTTTGAACATTGTTCAGGGACACCTGCAATTTGGACGAAGTAGTGGAAGCATGTGCTAGCATGTAAAAGACCATTTCCCCTATCTTCTTATGCAGATCCATCTGATCGGTCGGATGCACATCCTTCATCTGGAATTCGAAGGTGGCCCTTTTGTAATCAGTGAGCACCTTTGGATCTGGCACTTGTGCCTAGAGGAATGCCATATGCATTTTTCCCTTCTCGGTGTCGAATGTCGATAGCAGTCTATGCTGTGTCATCGATGTCTGCTTCCAGAACTGTGCACAAGTGTTGTTAGTCAGGGTCTAGTTTCTTTTCTTGATCAACTCATATTTTTCAAAAATACTCAGCTTCGACCCTGCCTTGCCTGGTTGAGTGGTCGACGGAGACTCTGTAGATTTCTTTGGCAATGCTGAGGTTATGAGCTTCTGGAGGCTTGCACCGAGGGGTGGTCTGTCAACCTTGGTCAGTGTAGTAGAAGGGGCTTCTTTTTCTCCGGTCGGGCCAGGAACTGAAATAGTCTTAGGCCTCTTGGTATGCAGCTAGAATTCTTCTGACGATACCTCCATGATAGGCAGAGATAAATCTTCCCTAGGCCTTTTCTCTTTCGGGACCTTTGGAATGGTTGTTTGTGACACAGTAGCCAAGGGATCCTGCTGTTCTAATTCGACCAATGTGTTAGGCTCCCATACTATCTGGTTCACGAATTTCTCAATTTCAGGCCTGGAATCATGAACATATGGGATTTTCTTTTTTTTAACCCTCATCTCAGAGATGATCCCACATGGATCGTAATTCCATGGGAAACTCATGAAGAAATTCATCTCCTTCAGCAACCTGTCTTCTTCTTCCCCAGCACCACAATTGTTGCAGATGAAGGAGCCAATCTGCCCTTTGATTTTGAGCTATTTCTTTTTCTTCAGTGACACAAAATGGATATCATCGGAATTTATAATCTGCCTTATATATTCCAACGCAAAAATTATGACAGGCAGGTACTTGGGCAACTTACGGTGCCAAATCGCACCCATATACTATGATCTTGGTGTAATCTTGGTACAAATACCAATCCCTTGTCTTTGTGTTATATGAGAGATGCAGGATCCTCTGAACTTCATCATTTATCCGAGGCTTGGGCCTGCCACCAAGCATACTTACCACACGGTGGTAGAATTGATCAATGAACTCCTTGAAACTGAACTCTGTGGAGTTGTTCTTGAGTAAGGAGGTCCATGCTGTCACTGCCTGGGGTCTGCCATCTCCATCCATCTTTTGCATGGAAAAAATGAATTTGTCTGCTTGGAAGAAGACGAACAAGTACGCCAGTATGGACGAGTATCGGAACATGCCTTCCATGGTGAAATTCACGAACTGTTCATGAATATTGTTCACCAAGAACGCGCTGAAATTGAACTGGGTGGTGGGATTCTCATCAGTAGAGAAGATAGATAAAAATCTCAGAATGGGTTCATCTACCCACTGATCTGAATAGTATCCTAACAAGGCACAAAGGGAGGAGATGATCTGGTTTCCTTTAGTCAAGAACATGGAGGAAGGATAAGGAGGATTTTTGGAGGTAAATTGAGCGGATGGGGGAAGGAAAAGCTTGAATATTTGAGCTCTTTTGGGGAAGGTCATTTTCTGGTATAATTCTGTAATAATTTCCAGGTTGAAGGGTGATGCAGAGTCGGCTCGAGGGACTTGTATCATTTGGTCGATGGATTCGGGCATGATGAGGAAAAGAATCTCTCTAGAAGAGGAGATGATGGATCTTTTCTCGGGGATATAGTGGGCTTGGCACTTGAGAGCGAACTCTTGAAAAGGGTGAATTTGAGGGAAGAGGTAAAGGGGTAAATTGGACTCCCAAAGTCCGATTTTATCACTCTGGTCTAGGAAAACTTCCCTAAGCCACGACTGAAGGTCTGCGAAATCAAAATCGCACTTTGTATCTGCAATTAAATGGTCCTTTTTGACCAGTGGGATCCTGTCAAGGTTGACCAGAGGCGGGAGAAACAAATTCTCCTCTCCTTCTGCTTGTTTGGACTTTGGTGCCATTACTGTAATGGTACCTGCAAGAAAAAAAACGTTAGTGGAGTGGCTGCTGGTGGGGGCAATTGACTGTAACGGAGGAGACAACGGTGTAAAATTCTCTGGTGCGATGAGTGGGTGAATGGTGAAAATAGGGAAAGTGAGGGTAGTTTTGAGTAAATGGGTGTTCGTTGGGTGCGGGAGACAGGTCAGTTGGTTAACGGATAGGTCTTCCAGTAATAAATGGCCAACGGATCACTTAGAGTGTGAGATGGAAAGTGATGGTGATTGAGGGATATGGATGGGTGACATGGTGGCTATAAATTTGAGGTAAAGGTCATAGTGAGGGGGCTTTCCACGAGCGAATGGCGGGGAATGAATGACAGCAGTTATGGGACATGACTATTTCAGGAAAGGTGGATGGTGACGAAGGTATGTCAGATAGTAGGAGATGATGGGACTCAGGGCCATTAGATCATTTCCATGTATAAAGAGGGGCCCGCTAGAGGATAAATACCATTCTGGACCCCCTCCTTAGTTAAATACAGATCAGTCGAGGGGGGTCCAAAATACATATTGGGACATTGATCTGCGCGCCTGCTTCTGAGCCACATATCTATGTGCACTGTTTATGACACATTACAGACCCCCCCCTCCATTAAAGGCAGAATGGCCGGGGGGGACCGGAATCCAACATTGATCATAGATTTGCACGCTTGATCCTGATCCATCTAGATGCACGCGGGTCTTATCAGCAATTCCGGACCCCGCCCCCCCTCCGTTAAATATAGAACGATCGGGGGGGTCTGGAATGATCTGTCCACCGTAGATCTGGGTGCAATCATCTGGACCACTGATACATGAATGGAGCATAAGTGAGGGTGCGGAGAAATACATGCATCGAGGAAACTTAGGATAAGTTCTTTTTCAAAGGTTTCCTCCAAGGCTTTTCATGTCAACACCACCAAGGGGTTAGTCGAACAACATTTTAGGTATCCAAATCATGGTGCAACATTGATCGTCAAACTGGTTCTTATTGAAATAAAGCAATAAATCAACTACCTATATTCTAACCTATCTTTCCTATGACAATTAACCCAGATTAGACTGTTGGGTTAAGAATTTACTCTACCCTGGGGCTATCTGACCAAGATTAGATAGTCTGGCCAGATTTATTCACTAATCTAACCTAGACACTTTGGCTAAGATTAAACTGTTTAGCCAAACTCATTCACTAACCCTATCAACATCAATTTAAAAAAGAACTTGGCCATGCTTGAAAGGTATGGACCAGGTTACTATTATTTCATGGGGCCTTTTATTGAAATTCTTTTATGCCCTCTTTTCTTTTCTTTTCTTTTTCTTTCTTTTTCTTTTCTTTCTTTTTTCTTTTCTTTCTTTTTTCTTTTTCAAATTATTTGCAAAATGAAAAATCATTTTTCAACAAAAAATACTAGAGATAGATAATATTCCAGTCACCAGTTGATCCTATAACTTATAGGGTGATAACAGGGCCATTGATTGATTGTTTCTTGACTTCGGATTTTGTGAATGATTAGTCTTCAGAAATCAAAAGCACTTCTTGTTCATTTTTTCTCAACTGTTATCTCTTGACCTTTTCTTAACAAGGATATAATCTCAGGTCCTAAATTCCGAGTGCTTGTTTGGGTGGGAGTCGGTGATCAGTTTAAAAGTTGGGATTAATTGTCTTTCTCAATTGCTCATTGCTTGGAAAATTGTTGCCCTCATGCATTTGAAAAGACTAGTCTTGTCCACTTGTTATTTTTGTCTCCATTGAAAGATTGGTTTGGGTTTTTGTTGTATATTGATTTTCATTAGTTGTTAGTTTTCCTTAGTCCCACCACTGTTGAGTGGTTCCTATTGAAAATTAAAAAACATTTTTCTTTTTAAAAGAAATTTTTATTTCAAAAATATTGGCACTCAATCATTGAAATAGGATGAATAGAGAATTGGCATTGTTCGTGATTCAATGATATTGTATTTGAAAGAAGATTGTATATCGTAGTTCAGGATTGTTCCAGAAAACTCCTCTTTCCCTCCTGTAAATAGGATTCATCAAACAAAAATCGATATCTTTCATTCCTATCTATGCATTGTTGGGTTAGAGTCTCACACAACATCAGTTTCATTTCCGTCTCCTTTGAGTAACAACAACCTTTAATAACATCACACAAATTTAATTTTTTTTAACTAGTAACTCTTTTCTAGGACTCCATTACAACAACATTAGCTAGGCTAGAGCTTTGGAATATGCAGAGAGATACACTCTCCAAAGCACAAAACACACAATAACATCTTGTGGTAAGGAGTGTTAAATTCCATTTGCAACATTTTTTCATGGGAATCCCTTCTCACACAAGGGTCAAACCCGAGGTTGCATTGATATTGATAGAGTTACTCACCCTGCTTTGTTGATATCGATGTAGAGATTGCACGTATTACGGGGGTCACTTGAAGGTATACCCACAATGATGAGTGTAATCCTCTCGAGTTGATTTCAGGCTAGATACCCTTCCCTTGCATGTGGATTAGACTATCGACTGTCCCCCCAGGATTTATTGTTGTTGGTGGTAACCTTAGTGGCCTATCTTCTTAGGGTCTTACACAAGGTGACTGTGAAGGGGAAAGTCTTCACAGTACCTAGAATCGACGTTGGCCAAACTCACTCAGTCTCCTTATAGGGCATACCCACAATTATGTGTGGGATCTTGCACCAAGGTGTAAGTCCATTAAGCAGGTCATCAATGTAACTTTTCCACCCTAGCCCAGCCCCTTCTCATCTCGTTGTTGTGACGTTGGATTTCATCACCAACTAGTGACTTCAGAATTAGAAGGTCTTGTTTTCTTGGTTTTGCTTCCTAGATTTTTTACTAGCACGTGTTGTTTGTTTACCCAAGTTGACCATAGGATTTTCTTCGTAAGTTTTTAACTCATTCACAATTGACCCTCCATATCGATCACGTAGAATGCAAGGCTTACCCCAAAAAATATGGAAGGTTCTCAACCCTTGCCTACCAACTCACCAGAGGGATCTCCTCAACAGAGTGAAGTCCAAGACGTCACCACTCCACAAGTGGAAAGAAATGACTCTCTAGAATGATTCCAAATTTCCAATTCTCGAGAGGGATTTCAACTTCACCCTGACTCTGAGAGACATATTATGCAATTGAATTCTTCCAGAGAACGAGTTGTTCAGTATTCTGGATCACCAACTGGACCTTTCCTAGGATCTAAGGGTCAAGATCCTTTTTGGGCTACCAAAATTTTTAGACGGGACCTCATTGACTCAAGAGCAAGCGTTGATATCACTATCTCACCTAAGCTACCCAAAAAATCTAATCTAGACGTAGTATTGTTTACTACTACTTATTATTTTCCTGGTACAGAAGCCCCGTGAGCCGACCACATCATGACTCTCCCTTTACAAATGGTCCATTACACAGATACTATGAGTCTTCACACCGGGATTACCACAGCTAGCCAAGCTCCCATTGGCACACCACTTTCACCTAGAGTCACCCCGACACTTCCACCTGGATACCGTGCATTGAATGCCTCTATTCGTGTTCCTATGCGAATCACATCCAGAACTCCTGGTGGTCCCACTTCTTCTGGGCACTCTCCTCTTGGTTTCATTGCAACACTTCCTCTGCCCCCTTTCAGAGGACCTTTTCTATCCTCTATCGGAGTCCCCGATCCTAGTGGTACCATTTTGTCGTTCACACCAAATTACCAGATTCTTGTTGGTGGACAATTTCACCACGGAGGCCCAGCTCAACCCCCCCTTCCAAGGAAAATCCCACTTGGAAGACAACCTCGAATTAGAGGAAAACCCCCACTGACCCCACCCTATGGATAGAACATACCTCCATCCTTGGCCCAGTATTGGAACTGTCTGATACAACATATTCCTCAATCGACTAGGGAGAAACAGCCTCAAGATACATCCGTTATACCCCCTAGTATAGGCCAACCATATCTAAGTATGTCTAATCCTATTTGGGGCTTGAATGCTCAACCCCATTCCCCTGTTCAAGAAAACAACCCCATGAGTTACTTGCCTCCACAAAAACCACTGAATCTTCCTAGATCTTCGCATTATATGCAAACTGCTTATGGTCCCATTGGTTTGCCGACGAGACTCCCTCCCCAAAGCCACCAGTACTCGCATGTGAATAGACAGTTACCTTTCTTAGCCACCTTGGACCTCCTAGATTTGTCAAGGATTTTAAGTGATCCGATCCATCACTCTCCCCAATGGCCTGCCATACTAGCCAAACTACCATATAACATTCCTAAATTCGATGGAAAACTAGGAGAGGACCCAAACAATCACATAATGACTTTTCACCTTTGGTGCTCATCCAACTCCTTGATGGATGACTGTATTCATTTATACCTTTTTCAAAAAACCCTCATGGGCTCCACCGCGAAGTGGTATATAGAATTACCATGAGGTTTATTCACCGACTTTAACACCCTCTCTATGGATTTCCTCACCCACTACTAGTTATTGATCCCCTATGAAACATGGACCGATATTTTGAGTTCTTTTAAACAAACCAAAGCCACTCCTATCTCTAATCACATTCATGAGTGGCAACAGAGATGACGTCTCATCAAACTCGAACTTCCCAATCAGTTGTTGGCAGAGTGGTTCACGAAATCATTCATGAACAACATTGGTCATGAAATTGCCATGGGTGGAGTTGTCATGGAAGAACTGGCCATTAGTCATGCTCAATACCTTGACCTCGTTTACTCACAAATGGTTACTCTTTACGAATTACTCCCTGATTGTAGTGACCAGGATTTCATTAAAACTACCATGAATTAAAATAGAGCGGAAATTTTGAAATTTAATAAAAATTCGCTTACTCTAGCATATTCACTCCCAGATTTTGATAAATAAAATAACATTTTACATAATAATTTGCATAACAAGTTAAATTTACATAACAATTTGCATAACAGGCTAAATACCTCGTTCTGATGTTGTCGCTCCCTTCGCTTGAACCTATCCGCAACCGCTTGCTCCTTAAGACACCCCACCCCAAAACCAGCCACCCTACCGACCAGTACGCCTAGCCCTAGGACATCGATGGACGTCCTAGCCCTCCGATCCCAAAACCCCTCAGCCCCAGTGCACTGTAAATCCCACCGTTAACTAACTCTGTCCCAATGCTCCCAAAATCTCCTCTCCCGTCCAATGCATGAATGAATCCCTCCAAAATGAATAATCCCCTCCCTGGTCCTTCTCCCTCCCTTATGCCTCCTTCACCGCCCTCGCACCTTCACTCCCCACCAAACACCTTATCCATACATTTATTTCTATTTAATGGTCTT
>ML779779.1:1044498-1104561 GCA_009831015.1 Picea engelmannii
TCATACTTCAGCTAATCATAATCAAAATAATTAATTAATAACATATAATTAATTATGGTTATATAATAATTAATTATAATTTAGCTGATTTTTAGGGTTATTTATGAAATTATTCATATTAATAAGTAAAGGGTCATTACACTGATGCACCTCATCCTTCTACTTCCGCCACTTCAACTACTCATGTTGCTTCTCATGCAGTTGACGGTGTGATTTTCACTTTCCATGCCCAAACACATTCCACCCAAACCTCTAGCAACAACCCCAAACCCATTTCTTCTAATGTTCAAAATGCTCCATCTCCAACCCCTCCCATTGGCAAGACTTCTGAGGTAAATGTTGTTCAATCTACCCTCGCTAGTAAAGAAATATCCAGAGAGGGAAAGGGTAAGAATAAGGAGGAAAAAAATAATTTGCAAGAAGAGAGAACCAAAACACCACCTGTTGACGATAGAGATAAGCACAAACCCCGATACCCTTGTCTTATCTGTGGTGATGATCACTACACTAAGGATTGTCCATGACGATTTGAGGTTACTAAGTTCCTTCAAGGGACCATGAAACCGCCCACTCCGACCGTATTGACACAACCCTTCCCTTCTCAACAACATGCCCAATTGGTCATTCATGACCAACCATCCCCCTCCAATACATCCTATGTCTTAATGTGTATAGGTGATTCAAAGAAAAATGAATCACACTTACCACTCGAGCCAAAGATTATTCTTCCTCCAAAGAAGTGGTTGATGCTATACCTCCTTCATTGGTCCAACCATCTCCTACGACTCCACCTACCAATGGTTCTATTCATCTGGAACAACCAATACTTGACACAATCATTCGCCCTCCTCTAAAGGGCATCGTTCATAAATTGACTTTCAATCCTCATACCCATGCTACCCAGAACTACAGTATTGTTGAAGATCTGGCCCAAGCACCATCCGTGATGTCAGCCCTCAAAGTCCTTCAAAGTTGTCCTATACAAAGAAAGGCACTGTTGAAATCTATCGGTGGAATCGACCCTACGGATACGAATTTAATAATTTTTGACTTGGAAGATCAGATTCCAAGGTTACCTCCTCAACTTTCATTCGAAATACAAGTCATTGTCTTCGACAAAAACATCTGTAGAATTGTTATCGACGAGGGTGCCTTGACGTGTGTCATGTTTATTACCTGCTGGAAATCCATCGGCTCTCCCCCTTTGACTGAATCCCATAACACACTCAAAGCCTTTAATGGCTCCAGTTGTAAGCCTTACGATGTCCTCCCTTCATTTTCAATTACGTTAGAAGGAAAACCGGTCCAAGTTGAAGTGGAAGTCTTTGACGCTCCTCTCGATTACAAACTTCTACTTGGCCATAGCTAGATTGATTCCATGCGTGCAATTGTGTCGACTCTTTTTCATGTTGTACGTTTCCCACATCGAGGAAAGGTATTTACCATTGACCAATTAACCTTATTTAACTCAGATGCATGTACTAGCAATGTATCATTCATTGCCAAACCCCCCCCGGATACGAGAACGTCAGTGTGGGTCTTCTTAAAAACTCCTCGTTAATGGGTACCTTCCCCATCCCACCACCCAATGTTCCACCACATCCATCTGTCACTTCAATAAACATGATCTCCACCTCTATTCATGGAACCCCTGTGTCTCATGACCCATGGATGGTACCCAACCCTGACGATCATCTTCGTTATGGTGAAGAAATGCCTTTGAGTCCGGTCAAATCCGCCTATCAGGCCATTCAATCGAAAACTCCGTCTACCCCATCTCTTGGTGATTTATCTCCAGATCCTTTCCGCATCATTTTTCCCATGGATGAGATGATTATGTTTGTTATGGAAGACACCCCATGGGACGATGGACATCATCATTCCATCCTCTTCTTATAACAACGCACCATCAAGAGCTACCAATGGATCTCAACCATTGTCGTCATTTCCACCATTCTCGAGTCCACACATGATGTGTTTTCCAAAGGGAACTTAAGAAATATCTCACCCACCATTCCCCTCGACATGTCCATAAAACTTGGAATTGTTGAAAATGTGCATATCGGAGCTTCGTGTTCCCCTAACGAAATCATCACCTACAAGTCACTTTTCAAATAATTTCATGACATCTTCGCTGGGACCTATGAAGAAATGTCCGGTATTGATCCCGGCATTGTGATACATGAGATTAAGACATACCCAGATGCTAAACCCATCATGCAACGCCTTCGTCTGGTCCACCCACGCAAAGCGGACGCTATCAATATTGAAGTCTAGAAACTTCTCAAAGTCGGCTTTATTTACCCGGTGGCTTTCACTGATTGGGTTTCCAATCTTGTCTCGATTGACAAGAAACAAGGCACAATCCACGTGTGCATTCATTATAGGGATATTAACAAAGCATGTCCTAAAGACAACTTTCATACCCCCTTCATCGACCAGATTGTCGACGATTGTGCCAGAAGTGAAATCTTCTCTCTGATGGATGGTTTCTCTAGATATAATCAAATCAATATTGTTCCCGAGGACCAACACAAAACTTCTTTTATTTTTCCTTGGGGCACTTTCACCTATCGAAAACTTCCTTTCGGTCTAAAAAACATTGCCGCAACTTTTCAGCACGCTATGTCTTATGCCTTCCATGATATCAAGCACATCCTGCAGACATATCTCGATGACTTACCTACTCATTCCATGCACCGTGTCGATCATCCAATACACCTCTGAGCCATTTTCCTTTGATGTCGGTTTTACCATATACACTTGAATCCTCAAAAATTCATTTTCTGCGTAGAATCTGGCCAACGTCTAAGATTTATTGTTTCATGTCAAGGGATCAGGGTAGATCCTTTGAAGGTCGAGGTGATTCTCAATCTCCCTCTTCCTTATTCTCTTCACCAGTTACAAAGTTTGCAAGGGAAAGTAAACTTTCTTCGTCATTTCATCCCGAACTATGTCAAGCTAACTCTGGGATTTACACAAGTACTCAAAAAGGGGTCTGAGTTCGTATGGGATACCATCGCCAACAAATCCTTTGAAGCTTTGAAACTATCACTGACACGTACTCCACTCCTCTTCCCACTGGATTACAACCGTGATTATTTCCTCTACCTCGCAGCCTTAGATTACACCATCGCTATGGTTCTCGTCCAGGAGGATGATTTTCATGACTAACATGTCATCTATTACTTGAGTCGAAGTCTAACACCTACTGAAACCAAGTATTTACATGTTGAAAAACTGGCCTTAGCAGCCATCCAAGTAGTTCAACATTTCCGACACTATATCCTCTCTCGCAAGACTACGGTAATTTCTAACTGCAACCCTATGAAGCACATTCTCACCCGTCAACTGCTAGGGGGAAAATACTCCGAGTGGATCGTGATACTCTAGGAGTTTGACTTAGAATTTGAACGCGCTAAGTACAAGAAACCCTTAGTTTTTATCGAGTTGATATGCGACTTTCCCTACTCTGAGATGAAAATGTAGCAACCGATTCATTACCTAATGAATCCCTTTTCCTAATTAGTTCCGATGATCTTTGGTACGAAGATATCATCATATATATCCAAACCTAGACATTCTGACCCAATTTTTCTAGTACTGACCATCGTCGAATATGCTACCAAGCCCGTCAATATATTATCCTCAGTGATACTCTTTATCGTCATGGGATTGACTTAATTTTTCGATGCTTCCTCACATTTGACGAAGCTGAGAAAGCCTTAAATGACTGCCATTCTGGAGCCAGTGGTGGTCATATGTCCAGGTATGCTAATGCCCAGAAGATCTTACGAGCACAGTATTTTTAGCCTTCTTTATTTAACATTTGTATAATTGTCATCCAAAAATGCCACGCTTGCCAGACCTACAACCATAAAATACGGTCATATTCCATTCCTCTTCACCCTGTGGTCTCTATTCGTCCTTTTGCGAAACGGGGTATTGATTTCATGACATGACACCCTCACTCGGTCGGGAAGCATGGATACATTATTGTAGCCGTAGATTATTTTACGAAATGGGCTGAGGCGATGCCGACATTTGACAATACCGGAAAGACCTCGGCATTATTCATATTCAATCACATCATATCTCATTTTGGTGTTCCTCAGGCTATCATCATTGTATTAGATAGACATTTGGGCCATCTATAAACCAATCACATCACATGTATCACACAACACAAGATAATCCGGTAGAATCCGTATATATGTATATAACGATCAAACGTTTTTTACAAAAAGTTTCTTTCAAGGACCAAAATTTCAAAATCTGAAGCTCATAGCTTCCACAAAGTAGCATCATTAGTGACACTCACGATAACACATGACTTCCCGGGAAAACCTATGAAGCAGTCAGCTAATAGACTCTGACACACCCATAGTGTGGCATTGGTAATGCCGAGGGATCTCCCTGATAGCCATATATGGAATGTCAGTAGTCAACCCCTCCAAGTTTTTCTCCACTACTTCATAGTCTTTGGCATCCCATCGTGCCACTTGAGCTGCCTCTCCTTTCCATTGAATAGGAGATGTTCATGGTGGTCGATATGGCCCCACATCTATGCCATCGAAAGGAGATTTTTGATTAGTCCTTAGACAAACATAAAAAACATTTTATTTGATAAAAATTACAAAAACATTTAAAAGAAAAAAATGTGTACTTCTTACCTAGGTCACCCCACTGAGCATCCTCAGGTAGGGACAAATTTGGATCCCCTTGGAAGTCCAATCCGGTGTAGGCGTAGTCATCAACCATTAGCATCTGTGGCCACAACCAGTCAAAGAACAAATCATTTTATTTGATGATAGGCCTAGCTACGTTTCGGGACACGAGGTTGCACCACCTTAACATCTTTGGATCCTGTGGGGCCAATAAATGACACTCAACCTATAATCTCAGCAAGAGGACCCTCTCAAGAAAGAAGGACACCAAAAGTGATTCGTACCCGAACTGCTT
This sequence comes from Picea engelmannii, assembly GCA_009831015.1. Taxonomy (NCBI): domain Eukaryota; kingdom Viridiplantae; phylum Streptophyta; class Pinopsida; order Pinales; family Pinaceae; genus Picea; species Picea engelmannii. The sequence goes on from ML779779.1 coordinate 1,049,461, forward strand.
CAGGTCACCTTTCTTTCATTTTGTCAACTGCTTCTACATACTGTGGAGAACTGCATCCAACCAGTTGAAGACTCATGGTTCTGTGCACTCTATGGCATATTGGAAGTATCTCTAGAGAGCCATGTGTGGAGTTGTTCTCCCAACTGTGCATGCTATTGTGAACAAGATGGTTCACAAGGTAAAATCTTGGACCCCCCATATAGCCACCTTGCCTTTGCTTCTTTCGACCTCTAGAATGTAGTACTGGTGACAATAATCACTCATAGGGAGTCCCCCACCTCAGCTACTGGTCAAGCCAGCATGGTACCTGTGTCATGATAACCTTGTCAGAAAATAGATATCCTCAATATCTAGGGTCAAAGTGTGGACTCCCACGTGAAACAACTACTGGTCCATGTCTCACATATTAACCAATTACTCCAACAATGAACCAGGTACTCAAACAACCTGATTTGGGTCCTCGTGCCTAGAATCTGGAAGAATTTCAACAGTCCAGAGTCTCAAAGGGTAGAAACCGTACTCGGGTCATTCCCGGAAATAGAAACATCTTCCTCATGTTCTCTTTCTTGCTACTCCAACATCGTTATGGTCAAATTCCTACAAAAGAACCATAAGAGAAGGGTCAACAACTCATTTCAAACCTTGGCATATTTTTTATTGAGAAAAAATCAAACTGAAATTTCATTTTTCGGCCCTCGCAGGTGCCCCTTTAGAATAGTACGAGATTCTCGCAGGTGCCTTTGAGGCCACCTACAAGAATCATGCATTCTCGCTGGTCCTATATGACTATCCTGCGAGAACGCCCGAGCGCAAGTTTTGGCCCTAAAAAAAACCCAAAACCTTGAAAATTGCCAATGAAAATAAAAACTAAACCATGGAAAAGATAGGAGATCAAGAGCCTACCTCGTTGATGGAGATGGTTCACCAAATGGTCGCCTGTGCCTCCCACGGTCGAGCAAGGAAATTTGAGGTAAAAAGAGTTGTTTTGGGCAAAGTTCTTGGCAAAATCACAATGACTATGGTAAAATCACTTTTACCCACTTATATTTACTTTTTACCATTTTTGTTGATTTTTATATTGTTTTATTCATCAAACTTAATTCTTAATAGCCCTATGAGTGTGAATTTTTGCAGATACAACAAATTTGAAGTCCACATGAAAGAGTATGGATGTTTTTTCTTTTTCTGTTGCATGTACGACTACTTTTTATAGTTTTTAGAAAAACTTTGAGCTCAGTCTTCGTTCGTTCTCGCGCTCAAAAATACATGAGAATGCAACCAAGTATACTTTTCTCATCTTTTCGTACTCGTCATGGTAACATGAAAATGACGAACCCAAAGGAGTATCCTTTAATCTCTTTTCACACTCCATAAAATTGAAAATATTGTCGAGCGACCTTGTTCTGTTCGCGCTCGTAAAAGTATCTTAACAAAACATTCGATGGGCGATAGTTTATCACTTTTTCGGCCCTGTCGAACTATTTTACAAAAAAGGAACTGAGAGAGTTCTCTTTAAGTATTTTTTACACTCTCAAAACATTAAAAACCCTCAAGTTTTCTATCTTTGGACTCATTAAACAAACATCAAAAGACCCATAATGGGACCGAGCCACTCCTTCCTAGGGTTCGTTAAACATACTCCGAGGGACTCATCTAAAGGAAGAGCTTACATCAAAAATCATATGTTATCCTCCTCAAGCTTGCATAAAAATAAAGTGGTACTCGCCAGATTGGTGGGGGGAAATTTGGGAAAGGGATGTGTTTTCGTATTCATATTATTGGAAGTAAGTGTCGCTCTTGAACATGACACCCCCTATTCGTTATTTGAAACCAGTTTGGGAAATCCATTTGTCTCTCATTCAACTTACTACAAGGTCATATCTTGGGTCGTCTCTGATTCAATGTTTCCAAGTCCTTGGTCATGTCATTCATATGTTCAAGAGAAATTCATCCAAACTTGCTATTGAGTCGGTCATATGTAGTTTCCCATTCTCACTGTGACGGCCTTCCCTGTGTCCAAATTCAACTTATATCATACTCTGTTTCACCTTCAAAATCTGTTACTCATTTTGTGTCATTGATGGGGGATACATCAAGGCCCTCCTGTGACGAGTTTTGTTCTGTTGACTCCAGCTCATTATCCAGAAACAAGACTTAGAAATTATTTGGTACCTTGAAACTTGCATGCCTCAATGACAAGTTTCCTCACTTTTGACAGTGGTTTTTCATCATTGACCTCCGATCGAGAGATTTAGTCGAATGTTCGACCTCAACTCATTTATTCACATTCGGTGGATTGTACTAGTTTTCCTTGGGAGTCATTAACATTAATGGTGATTTCCCTCGCACTTGTTAACAGTTTCATCAATGACCAATAATCAAGTGGTTTCTACCATGCTCGACTTCAGCACATGTAATCACATGGTTATATTCGTACTTTCAGGTGATGGGATTGAATACCCTGGGTTTCATCTTTTTGATCCAGGATGCGATGGAGTATGTATGATTTGCATCGACACATAGATCCACTTTGTATGTCACATGGCTATGTCATCCTAATTTGAGTCTTCTTGCATAGATCCACAGCATATTCCTGGTGGCTATGCAGTATTTTTGATGGCATGGATCCATGGTGTATGATTGGTGGCGATGACCTACGTTCATGATGTCATTCATCTGTGATATGAGTATAGGAATGCCTACCTCAGAACTGGTATTATATTCTTCATATGCTTGGTTGTTTTCAGGTTTCTGATTAGGTGCACTTCTGGTTTCTGACACACACACGCAATTTACAAAGTATTTTGGCTGTCACAGATTCTAGCCTCATACTTTGGGGGGCATTCTGTTACACGTGATTTTGGTCACCCTGGTGATGTCTTAACAATGGTGTATTCAAGCTCCCAACAAGGACCTTTTTCCTGAGAAAAGTGGCCCTTGTCTCCTTCCAAAAACATATTTTTAAAGTGAGTTCGCAGGCTACCTATGGCCTAGGGTGCGAGAATCCCTCATTTTTGTAGGCCACCTACACTTAGGGTGTGAAGTTCTTGCAGTTTTCTCCATATACAGGGTGTGAACTTCTCGCAGTTTGCTCCATATACAGGGTGAAAACTTCTTGTAGTTTGCTCCATATACAGGGTGCAAACCTGTTTTTAAGCTTGGAAAGGAGAAGAGGTCTCGAGGGTTCTAGAAGGGAATCTTCTAGAAAATGAGTTGGCATTCGTATGGTTGTCATTTTACTGACTTCTAAGATTTGATGGGATCATCCTCATCCATGTAACCATCTCTCCTTCTCCTACATATTGAAAGGCTTCTCATGGAAAAGGTTAAGCAAGATTAATTGAAGAATTGGTGAAAGAATTGTGTGAAGAACCCTGCTTGGACAGAAGCTTGGAGACTCTAGTTGGTCTATTAAGAGGAATTGGATCTTCTTCATGAAAGTACATAGAAAGTGTGTGTGTTGGAACCAAGGGTCACTTAAAGGAAGCTTGCGACATCAAGGTGATCAGGTTGTATCTTCTACTTTCAATTAATATGATACAACGACATGTCCCTTTCCCATAAAGTCACTTTTACTTTATTGTGTAATTCCTTGATCATATGCATAAGTTGACATTGAATATATTTTCTATGTTCACTTTGGTTGGTTTGATTTGTCTTGGACTTGACTTCATGAGAGCACCGGAGCGAAGCGGGAACAATAGATACCTAAGGAAGCGATATAAAGGTATGTCACTTATTCTTTCCTATTAGGAGATTCAATGATTACAACTTAGGGAAAGAGTCGTGTCCTATCCTGTTTTGTTCTAGATCTAGGTGGATCTAGGGAGATCTGTTAGTGTCTGCACTTACCGATTAGTTTGATAACAACCTTTATGATTTCCCTCATTTAAATTATTGAAATAAAATTCTAATATCATCATTGAAGCAAAGGAATGTGTGTCGATGACAAATCACATTGATTCACTCAAACCAATTTACAAGAAATTGCAACAATCTTCTCATGTGTTTGATGACCCTGCTACTTGTTATGTAGAATTTCTTGTCAGTTCAAAATTTACAGCCATTGGTCAAAGATGAATCTGAAAATGAGTGTGTTCAACAATCCAAAGAAATTGAAAAATGTGCATATGACAACAGTGAAGAAAATCAAGAAGGTTTTGAATCAGGTGAAAGAACCTTGCCATAGTGTTTTGTTTCTTTCAAATTTCTAAAGAAAAATGTTTATAATGTTTCAAATCAGAAATCCTCCAGGCATGATGTTGAATATGAAGAAAGAAGTGGATTTTCAAATCAAAACTATCTTCCATTATGTTTTTCTTCCATTGAATTGTTGAAAGTAAATCATGAGATAACAGAAGAAGCAGGGAAGTCTGACTGCATTCAGAGTGACATTGTTTTACATGAGAAATTTGTTATCAATGATGAAGACCAAAAACCTTCTCATGCATTTAATGATTGTGTTGTTGATTACACAGAAGGTCATTTCAGTTCAGGTTTGCAACTTGTGCTCAACTACCAGCCTAGATATAAATATGATGGTCAATCAACGTGAGTATTAGATATGGATTGCTTTCCACTAGGGGTTTCATTTCAGCCAACACTGACTTTTGATTCAGAAGATTGTTAGTTCCAAAATTCTCAACATATTTTTCATCCTCTTGGTGGAAATCAACAGGTTAAATCACATGAAAACAAGAATGTAGTGGAAGAGGTGAAACATGATGGTTGTTTTATGCATGTTTTAGAGGATCCATTTGCAATTTTGTTGGAGGCAGTAAATAGTCCCAATGTTTTTAATTTTTTGAGATTTGAATTTATAGGTAAATTCTTGAATGACTTATCAGTAAACAGGCTTTGCAGCAAGCATGTGCAAAGAAAACAAACAGTGGATAAAATGATTGCATGGTTGCATTAGCATTATGATTTCACTTGATTGGTTGTTCATTTCAACAATTAGGGTAGGTAGGTGCAAATAAGCTTGTTGGTCAAGAATTTTTCAGTTTAGATTTTCAGTAGTGTGTACAGTCATATTTTAGTGGTGTATTCAATGTTCAGTCTCCAGTTGAGAGAAGTGTGCACATTTTGGTGTTCAACAGACACTGGTGACAGATCAGAGAAGGGTACACAAACATGTTTTGGGAGAAGCCTAATGGATCAGGCACCGGGTCTACGAGTTCTTAGCTACCTCACTGGGAGGACAACATCCCCATTGGAGCCAATGCTATCACATGATAATTTGCATTATTTTTTCCAAAGGATCTTGTCCACTCAAATTTTAAAACTTTTTCACCAGCTTTGTCAATCTCCTATCACCTAAATACTTCACTCGTCTGATCATCCAAAATAGTCATGTCCTCCATGAGTCAAAAATTGGCAAATATCCCAAACCTATATCTAGCCTTAATGCTTATATAAATCACCCAGTTCCATCACTTCATCCATTTTTACCCTTATTATCATATTCCCGTTGAAAATTAAAAATATTATTTTTATTAAGCTTAATAACCCTTATCCTATCCACAAAGTCATGTGATAAGCCTCATATGCCCAAATTCCTTAGAAAATGGAAAAAGCATTTATTATTATTAATATTCTTACGTGATGCATTTTGGGGGTAAAAGTGGTGTGGAGTAAAACCACCCCTCCCAAGCCCGAAATAATAAATGTAACCATTTATCATATGGTTTATGTGAGACATATTTTCCAGTAGTGCACTTCAATAATAATTATGGAATTTACAATAAATGAAATTCTTACTCATGGTGAAAAAGTTTTACAGAGGTAAAATTTAAGTTTTACAAATTAAAGAGATTAATGTTTATTTCCATGGAAAAGAATTAAATGGGAACATGCACATGAAAGGAACATTTGGATAATTATTTATCCAAAGGTTTTACAGAAGTAAAAGAAGAAGATTAAAAGTATTTTACCAAAGATGGTAACCAAGACGTGGTTTTCAAAACCATGGGAAACAAACAAGTAAATGGTTTTCACAGTTAAATGGTAAATTGGAAAAACAAAAGACACAGTAAATGGTTTTCACAATGAAATGGTAATTTGGGCAAAACAAGACATGGTTTTCAAATCCATGGGCATGAGTTAAAATATGGAAATTTAATTCTACAGGATAAAATATATTTGGGAATTATTTTTATTCAAATATATTATTCCCAAATATTTAAGGAGAATATATGGATAAATGAAATTAGATTTGAAAGAGTACAAGTGAAATTTCAAAGAGAATATGGCAGATGAAGGAGTTGAAGCGTGAAAGGAATCGACATTTGGATCATGAACCATTTTTCTGAAAACTGTCATTTGTAATCATTGTACTCAGTTTTAGAAGTTAAAACATTCTAGTTCAACTATTGTATCGGTTTATAACTAAAGGAACTCCAATTGTATAAGTATTATAAGTTCCAAATGTATTAATGGTTGGCAAAAGTGCAAGGGAAAAATTCCGGTTGTTCTGAACTCTATTTTAATTTTCTGAAGCTGAATTGAATACACATGTAAAAGATTTGAAGTATCTATGAAAAGTTTCTAATGGTGGTGATATGATTTTTCTCTTCTCTCATTGTATGTATTTCCTGTGTTTATTTAATTCCATTTATAGTGTTTTATGTTTGAATTGGATAGTTTAAAAGCCCAAAATTCATCCTGTGATGCTCTTGGCTTAAGCAATTTAAACTTTGTGAATTTCTTCCTAACTATTTCAGAATTCATTTCATTAATGCTATGATGTAGTTACTTGTTTTTCCCCTTTCCTCTTACACTCTGCAAATTTCAATTTACAACTCAGATTCATTGCCTCATTTATTCTTTATCCTCTAGAGAGTTCTATTGTCCAGTTAGTGTTTTCATTCATTTTCAAAATTTTGACTCCATAGCCTTGAATGTCCCTCCCCTTCCTTGCCAACAAATTTATACAAAGACGCCCCCCCCCAAAAAATAAAAAACTAGCCATTGATTGCCAAAGAAATACCAAGTGACATGAGAGAGCCCTCTCTGAGCTGAGAAAGATAGTACCAAACTCTAAATTTGGTTGAAACAGTTACCTCTATCATTTATTTATTAGCCAAACAAATTTATAGAGTTCTAAAATGTCCCAGTACAAAATAGGTTTGTTGCAGTCCAAAAGGGGTTTTATTGGATGTGAAAAGGGGGATTGATTCAATATCCTAGGGGATTTCCACAAGACCATAGCTGAAAAAACCAATTCCCAAAATTTTGGGAGTTTCTCAAACACCAAAATATTGAGGTCTCATATTACATCACATGATCAACCTTCTAGATCAATGTTCATCAGATTTCCCCATCAGATTCATCTCAAAACCCATCTCTTGGACCACTTTGTTGAGCCACCTTTAATCAATGACCTAGGTTTAAGAAAGCATTCCTATGATCAACAATCAAGATCTGATCTTAGATATCACAACCTCTCAGAAATATCTCACAATAGCCTACTAGTAGAGAACCATCAGACCAAACTAGAGGATGCCATGTGGACATTTGGAAATCCCCACATTCATACGTAAAAATCTCAAATCTTGGTGACACATGTCTTGTTCCCCTGCCACGTCAGTACCATCGTGGGAAAAGAGAAATTTGTCATGTGTCTAGGATAGTGTGAGCATGACGATTCTTGTCTTAGTATAATTTTTACTTTCGACCATGCCAGATCAATGACTCTCGATTGTCCTCAAATATTAAATCAATGGTCATCAGAGTCTCATTCAAGGTTGGATCCTTCAACACTTTGAATAGGAACTTGCAATGGATGGTATGGATCTCCTTTCAGACCTCTTTTAATGGAAACCAATAAATAATCCTTATTGCATCACTCCATTGATAGTGCTCTAAGAGATCAACAACCCATATTTTGATCCATGACCCCAGTGTGCCAAATCAACATTACACATGGCCTACCAACAGAGCACTATCAGGGAAAATCATTGACTAACATGTGGACCGTTAGAACCAACCACATGCATAGGTAAAAAATTCAAATTCAGGTAACACGTGTCCTCTTCCCCTACCACATTAGTACCACTATGGGAAAATAGAAATTTTCCACGTGTCCACGTTGGTATAAACGTGATGAGTTTTCCTTAGCCATTTTTTGGGTTCTTGGTCGAGCAAGATCGACGGTTCTCATGCGTTCCTAGTTCCTCCGATGGATCAACAATTTTTGTAGTTCCTTATTCTAAGTTCCTTTTGAAAGTAATCCAGTAGCACCTTGAAGAGGCACCTATGATGGATGGTCCATATATGCTCTTGGGACTCTTTCAAGTGGGATAAATCGACGATATAGATCCTCTTTCATACCTTGAAGAATCATGGATGAGTGTCGTGTTAGGCCACCAACCGAGCATTGTCATAGTAGATCAACAACTTCATTGTGGACAAGAGGAACCCACCAAATGCATAGGTGAAAAAAACAAAAAAGGGGTAACACGCGCCCCATTCTCCTATCACATTAGTGCCATCATGAGCCAATATAAAATCACCACATATCTAGGGTGACATCATCATGACTGATTTAATGCCTTAGTCATTTCTAGATTGCATTTGAGCCCATATCAATGGCTCTCCTAGTTTTTATGAAATATTAATGGTGGATATCATCGTGGATGTCTTCATCGACAAAATGTGATGAAATTTCCCCAAGATAAGTTATCCCTAATTGTCCCAAGAACAACTTCATTAAAGAAGGGGAAGGTTCAATCATTTAGCGGCTTAGATATAATCATGTTATAGATCAACAGTCTAGTTTAAATTCTTGATTTCAAGTAATATGGAGCTCATTAATCTAGATAGAAATGACCCATATTAAATCATGTCTATTATGGAAGGCTCATAGTCAGTCCAAGAAGGATGGTGCAAATTTGATCACAATTATTCCCCAATCATAGACACCTCAATCACTGATACACCAAGCATCGGATTTGTTTTCCCAATGGCATGAAGTCCTATGTTTAAATATCAATGGTCAACATTTCTCATTGATTTTGATTCGACGACTATTGAATCTCATGCCTATGAAAATTTGATTTCTAACACCCAATAGCAGGATAAATTATTACATAGATATCTTCAGGAATCAAGAGTGATGTATATTTTGGATGGAAAGTTTCCATCTACCCCACGATCTTCTCATAAAAAACATTCATCACATAAAGGGAGTTTTTTATGATTTTACCATAGATAAACCATACAAGAATGAAGAAATTAGAAATGGTTTCAAGAAGTTGGAAGTGGTTTTATCACATGAGAGAGAGGAATACAAGACAATGAAGGATCCCTTTGTTTGGGTCAACACTTTAGGGAGTTGAAGAGTTTCTTATAACCAGAGTTATTTGAACAGAAATATTGAGAACAATTAGTTGATAAATGTAGCAGGAAACCAAAAGCTCCATCCCCTACGTTTAAGTTTTTCAGTCTGTAATTCTTCTATTATGTTTTTGTTATTGTAAGGAATCACCTCTCATTTTTTATTTCTTGTATAAAATCTGATTTATAAAATATCAAAAAACCAACCATTCTTCATGTTGAGTATTATTGTATGATGTCTGGTAATGACACATAAGAGATTTCTTCTAAATGTATGACCATTTATTGTCATTTTATTTATGAATTTGAATGATATGTAGAGGGAACCTCCTTGAATTTCATTGTATGAAGTTGTTAATTCTTTGATGCATGTTTTATTGATCTGTATACCCCTATTAGAGCTAGTTAATTACTAATTTCTCAACATATTGTTCTATTTCCAGAAGCTACATGATTCATTCTCAGTAGTGCCCTATATGTTTATCTTTTTTTTCTTCCAATTCATCACTTCATTCTTGTTTTAAATCTTGATTTTCGGAAACACTCGTAGACATATGCCTCTGATAGTTGAGAAAATTTTTCATATGGGCTAAGAATGTTTAAGGTCCTATAATTTCAGAAGAGGAAGAGAGAGAGAGAAGGGAAAACTTCCCAAATATTTCATAAATATCCTACTACAAATTGTTCCTTAAGATTCATCCTGAGTCTTGACCCCTGGGGTTCCTTGGAATCATTCCAATAATATCTTGGAACATATTCATAGATAACACTTTGGATGGAAAGGTTGAATCCTCTCCCAACGACCAGGTTTAATTATCTTATCTATATTTTTTCTTACTGTGGTTATCATATCACTATAGATTTATGGTTTTGGTTAGATTCCTGGTTAGGATTTTATTGTCTACCTATGCTACTAGTTTAATGTTTTTTGTCCCTACGAGATATTCCAAACTAAACATTAAACTAGGTTTTAGTTGGTTTCCATTTTCTAGAAACTCAGGCCCCAGTAGATAATTGTATGCTTGATATTGATATTCATGGAAGGTCATTTATAGAAAACTTACTTACAAAAGAAAGATAATAAGTGGACAAACTCAACCGCTTATTTGATAAGAATTTTTCCATAATTTATAACTCCAATTGAATGATGAAAATTTCAACTATGGAACTTTTCCCCTAAGGGTTAAAGATCGACTTGTTTGAAATATTTAATTTTTCCACCTAAATCACTTCTTTGAAAACTAGTCTTCACATGGTTCGATTATTAACATTTTTATACAATTTATTGACAAAATATATACAACTCAAATTATTTCTCTTGCATTATCACTTTCTACTAAGACTAGGATAAAGGAAAAAATGTTTTCAATAGTTTAGATATCCAATTTATTGCACATGAATGTTGGATTACTGAGAGGGGGAGTGAATCAATTAATAGAGATTCCTTTTAATCCTTTTAACAGAATTGGCGACCATACTGGGGAGAATACTCTTTAGGGTTCCTGGATTTATTTAAGTTTTTGGGTAGTTTAAAGACTAAGTTTTCTATTTTTTCTTTGCTTGTCTTTTCTTTTTCTGTAAGGTCTAAGCTAGCAGGGAGTCTGGTTTTCCATACCAGCTTTCCCTGAATTTTTCTTGACTATATTTTTTGGGACACACAGAGGTACACGTGGCCTACAGAAGGCCTGAACGCGTGTACCCATGCACTATCCTCTGATAGCCCACGTGTGAACGATAGCTATAGAGTTAAAAATAGCCTGTAGGAGTTCAGAGAACCTTAGAGGCAGTCCTCCTCTTCCCTATCAGAGTCACACATTCTCAGGGGGTTTTCTGGAATCCTGTCTGAGTCTTGCTTGTTAACAGTCCTATCTCAGATTGCTTTTTTTGCCTTATTATTTTTCCTGACATTATTTGTTTTTTCTATTAGAAAGAGTATCCAAGCCTACAAGGGATCTTGGTTATCAATACTAGAGGCCTCTTCCTGGTCTGGACTACCTGTTTTCATATTTTTTCTTAGAATTTCGATATACATGCAGCCTGTACAAGGTCAGCCCGCATGTACACACTCTCTGTATCTACTCAGCACGCGTTTGCACGCGTGTTGTTTGAGTGACAATAGCATGCTTGTACAGGCTACTTTTTGTTCAAGGTGGGGCAATCATACCCTCCTTTGATAATAAGTATTCCTCTCAAGTGTTTGAATCTATGTTTGAACAGTCAGTAGCTTAAGCTTCATCTTACCCTTACCCTGCTTTTTCTCAGTTCAAAGTTGACAGAAAAATAAAAGTAAATAAAAAATTTTGTTTTATGGTTTTTAGACAAGAGTGAGAGTCATTGTTTTTTCAATTGACTTTGTGTGATTCTTTAATCTGATTCTTTGCGATCTGCGCTTTAAGCCAGAATTTTTTTTCTCAGTTTTTTGCTTGTCGGTATTTTCCCTTTCTTGCTTTACTAGCACGTAAATAAATAAATAAATATCTTTTCATTTTCTTCTTTGGTTGAAGAGTGTGTTTCTGCATCATTGGCTAGGGAAAAGTCTTTTATTTTGTAAGTTTTTGAAGTTCACTTAGATCATAAGTAGCTCATAGTCAAGCGAAATTCTTTTGAGTTTGTTGTCCAAAATCTCAGAAAAATTAAAAATCTTTCTTTGTGAAAAGTTGTTGAAATTTTGCATTTCGTAAAAGTTTTTTGTTTCCATCTTTTTCATTCATTTTTGCTTTCATCTTTTACACATCATCAGTTTCACCCTCATACCCCTTGACGTAATACAAATCCATAAAAGCAACGCTAATTTTAAAATCTATTAGACTTTTATGTTTGTAGGGTTCACAAACTAGTTCAAGAATAGGGCCTTGGATTAGGTTGGAGAGGAAACTCTTCAAGGCCATTCAAAACCAAACATTGGAGTCTGAGATAGGGAGTGTCTAAGTCCAGTTTCATGAAATTTATCTGGGACCCCCCTCTAACACAGGGGATAAACACGAGGTCCCGTGCGTAAAGGTAGCGGAGATAACCCCTCCAAAGACTGACCAATCGTAGTGGAGAACACATATAGAGGGATTGTTTTGGGATTCCATCATTTTCATTTTCCACAGGGATTTGTGGGTCTTGAATCCATTCGAGGTCCTCAGTTGTCTTCCAGACCATTTTCTCTCGATACCCTTGACAAGTTTCGGGCTTGATACCCTTCTCATTGTGGTCTACCCGACTTTTGACTGTACCCGCTTGGTGACTGTTCGTGTGTTGGAAACCTAGTTGCCAATATTTTTAGGGACGTACACAGGTGATTGTGGGGGTATACTGCGGTTTCTAGGACATACGTCAGGCCACACTTTGTATAGTATACCTAGAGGGTGATTCCATGTTCGAGTTTCACTTGCACCGGTAAGTTGCTCTAGTGTTGGTTGTTGTAACTGTTCTTCCAAATAGTTTAGTGATTGCTTGTCTTATCTCTTAGGGGATTCTTTTTTAGTGTGTGTTACTTTTGAATGTTTATAATACCTTAGTGTGTCTTGGATCTTCTCACAAAATGTAGGATCCCGAGCTCCACCAGTCACGAAGGCTTCTTGGCCTGTTGTCGGTTACACTGGAGCCACCCTTGCCACCATTAAGGCGGAATCTAGACCAACAAGGATCTTTTGAAGCAATTGGGTTACAAACCTTGGTGCCCAAAAAACTCCTAGTGGAATCAACCATTTTGAACCTTGAAGCAGCCACTCTTGGATCGGTTGAAACCCCAACCACTGATATCTTGGCATCGTTTATTGTACCAATCCAATTTCACAAATGCCAGACAGTGCCTCACATGGCAATGGAAACAAATGTTGTTACTCCTTCTGGGATTTCGTCAATTCCCATCATCGTTGCCACCACAGGAGAGTCATCTCCTAACCTACCGTCATCGGTCCGAGTCACCATGGTCTTGGCCGCAACTACATCGCACAGTGGACCGAACCTGTCTATGGAAGCAGCCACAACCCCCTTCACACCTAGTGCGACAGGCCCTCCGTTCTCATACGGTATGCCTAGTTTGGGTACAAGTCCTATACTAACCTACTCCACTTTACAGACTTTGGGTCTGGGGATAGGGAACTCTAGCGCTCCTCTACAAGGTCACCTTGGGGGCACTCCTATCCCTTTTAATGCTTTTCCTTATGTAGGAGTTCATATCCCTCCTTCATCCCGTTCGCTTGGTGGTTCGCATCAGCAATCCATCAGGCAACCTACACACAATAGTTTATTTGGAGTCGAGAGTCAGGGACCACCTGCGCACAGTATGCTGGTAGGTTCGACACCATTTTCTTGTAACAAAATGTTTGGTAACAACACTTTCTCATCAACCACTTTCCCATCTAGGGGCAACCCCGTTTTTGGACAATCTACTCCTGCGCAGGGTACTATTCCTGCGCAGGGGGCACACATAGAAGGACCTTGGAATTTAGGACAAGGATCCGTTCCCTCCTCCGGAATTTCATTCTAGGGTAATTCTTTCAATAGCCAATGGAACCCCAGACAGACTACTATGCCTCTCCCCACAGGAGCGGCATGGGGTAATCCGTCCCAAAGTCCTTCGAATACAATGCATGCCCAACACTCTATGTCCTTTTTGGGAAATCAGTCGATGATGTCTTCACAGATGAAAAATCCTTACGCTGGTCAAGGCCATGGTTTCTACCAGAATCCGAGTGAGCAGCCAAACTTTTCCTGGCAACCTAGTGCCAGTCAAACTCTAGGACCCTTTTTCCCAGGTTATCAACAGAAAGCCAAACTACCATTCCTGGTGACTTTACAATTGCCAGATTTGACAAGGTTTTTAAATGTTCCTTTTTGTCATGATCCACGTTGGCCTCCTATGCCGACGAAGTTTCCTTCGAACATTCCAAAGTTCGAGTCCAAGCCTAATGAAGATCCAGGTGATCATGTGACTACCTTTCATCTTTGGTGCTCATCTAACTCATTGAAAGATGACTCTGTACAGTTGCGATTGTTTCAACATAATCTTATTGGGAGTGCCGCGAAATGGTACATCGATCTCGATCGCTCAAGATACTCTTATTTTGACGAACTACTGATGGCCTTCCTTAACCATTTCCAGTTACTTGTGAGATATGACGCTGGCACAGAGCTACTCACCAATTTTGAACAGACAACAATGGACCATATCTCTGATCATATCTGAGAGTGGAGACGCCGGAAGAGTTTAATCAAAGTACCAGTCCCACCAGCATTCCTGCTTGAGTGGTTCCTTAAGACTTTGGTCCCACAGTTATCCAAAGATGTCGCGACATCCAGATTTTTCTCTGAAGAAGATGCCATCATGAGGGATCAACAGTTTGAGCTCATCTATTCTAAGTCTGTTTTATTATACAACATATTTTTAGATGTGCCATGTTCGATACTGGATAAAACTAGTTAGAGAGTTGGACCACATGCCGATGGTATTGTTGGTTAAGCACAAACCGAGCCCACTAAGCAATTGGAAAAATAGTTGCAATAGTTATCCATACAACACACAGCGGCCAACCAAACTACTGCTTTGGCTGATCCTCCTACCCAAACGTTGGAAGTACACACCGTGCAGTCGACTAACCCAAAGTCCACCCAGAAGACTAAAGGGAAGAAAAAACAACGAAAGAAGGGTAAGGGGGATAAAAAACCCACTGATAATGCTGGCGGGGACAACACGGAGAAATGGAAAGCGAGGTATCCATGCAAATTGTGTGTGGAAGACCATCTGACCCATCTTTGTCCTTGACTTGCAGAGGCTCAAAAGTTTGTCACATAGCAACAGTAAGCAGTGTTGACTAATCCCTTTCAACATGGGCAAAATCTAACTCAAGCCTCTACAAGCACAGAAGGGGGCAACCAAGAAACTTGCTCGCCTCCAAACAATCCCTCATCCATGAACGCATATATGGTTAGGGGTGATGCTTTCATATCGACTAGAGCGCACGACTACAGTAAACCAAGTTCTTCTGAGAAGGGTAAAGAAGCTACCTCCCATCTCTTCCTCTACAGATTGAGAAGACATTGGGAGAAACAATGACATGCATTCCAAAGGGTGCATTTAAAAAAGATTCTCACAACCCAAACGCAAGGGCCGCCTAGAATTACTCTGTGGTGGAGGATTTATCACAAACCCCTTGTGCGATGTATGTTTTGGAGGTCCTCCAAAGCTTCCCTGCTTAGAGGAAATCCTTGTTAACCACTTTGGGCTCTACTGAGAGTTGTAATCCGGGCACCATCATGTTAGATACAACCGACTTAAAACCTTGTTTTCCTTACCATGTAGCATTTCAGATAGTAGTGGCTCATCCCACGAAAAATTTTACTCAGAATATCTTCTACACGGTGGTCGACAAGGGAGCCTCGACATGCGTTATGTCGTTAGCATGATGGAAGGCCATTGACCAGCCCGTTTTGTCTCAATCACCTACTCTCCTCACTAATTTCGACGATCGTTCATTCCGACCACATGGCATCATTCCTTCTTTCCCTGTGTATTTAGGAGGGAAAACTGTGTGTGTCGAAGTAGAGGTAGTCGATTCTCCCCTCGACTATAACCTCTTGTTAGGATGGAGTTGGAATTATGCTATGCAAGCTGTGGTTGCTACAATTTTTCGAGTCTTGTTGTTTCCACACGAGGGTCAAATAGTGACCATCGATCAACTGTCTTTCTCCATACCTGATCTAGCTTTGGGGGAATCCACGGTCCCGATGATTGATAATCCTCAACCAGGTGTCCTTAACGTAGGAGTTGGTTTGTGCCCCTCCTTGATGGGTACCTTCGATTAGCCACCTCCTCACAACGATATCAAATTTATATCTAATCACCATAAGGTTGATATTTTTCAAGTTTCGTCATTCCGCACAACTTACTTTGAGGATCCTTGGATTCTTCCTTCCCCATCAACCACGATGGATGACACAGGGCACTCAGGCATGTCCATGCCCTTGTCTACCACTGAGGTAGCGTACTCTTTAGTCCAGCAAGCTTCAACTAACCCTGATCTGACTCTTTCAAAAGAGTTAGATCCACTTCTAGAGCCTATTTGGGCTCAGGGTTCTCTCGCTAACGTCGATTCGTTAGACTTAGTCTTTCCTTATGACGAAGCAGTAATCGAAGCAATGACTAGTTCGGACAAACCTTGGGAAGATATTCATCATAGATCATATTTTCTCCCAGATTTAAGCCCAATCGAAGCAGGAGAATTCACCGTTACCATAACGGGAGATCATCCGTGTCCTATCACTCTCTTAGCTATGCAGGAAATTTATGCTGAGGGAAATATGGTGACTATCGTTGAAACTATACCCATCAACATCTCCTGAAACCCCGGTGTCATGGAGAATGTCTTCGTCGAAGTGTATTTCTCCCCCAAAGAGATTCAAATTTACACGGATCTTTTCAAAGAATTCCACGACGTTTTTGCCTGGTCTTATGAGGAAATGCCAGGTATCAATCTGAAAATAGTTGAACATGAAATCACAACATATCCTGATGCCAAGCCTATTTGAAAAAAACTTCATCCAGTCAATTCCAAGAAAGAAGCAACCATCAATATTGAGGTTGAGAAATTGCTAAAGGAAGGTTTTATTTATCCTATCCATTTGACTCAATGGATGTCAAATCCTATGATGGTCAATAAAAAACAAGGCATGATTCATGTATGTACCGATTTTTGTGATTTGAACAAGGCATGTCCCAAAGATAATTTTCCAACACCATTCATTGACCAGATCATTGATGAATGTGTCGGTTGTGAAGCCTTTTCATTCATGGATGGTTTTTCAGGATATAATCAAATCCAAATCAAACCCGAAGACCAACACAAGACGACATTCATTTGTCCATGGGGTACATTCGCATATCATAAGATGCCTTTTGGCCTTAAAAAAGCTGGATCCACTTTCCAGTGGGCCATGTCTTTTTCTTTTCATGACCTCAAGCATATAGTTGAGGCCTATCTAGATGATTTAGCATCATGCTCTCGCAAGTGAACGGATCATCCCACACACCTTAGACTAATCTTTGAACGCTGTCGCTACTTTAGGATTCGCTTGAATCCAAACAAGTGTATCTTCTGCGTAACATCAAAACATTTTTTAGGTTTCATCGTATCAACAACAGGGATTATGGTTGATCCTCTTAAGGTGGAGGCAATAATCCAGTTTCCCCCCCCATGCACAATCCTACAACTTCAGAGTCTACAAGTCAAGGTGAACTTCTTACGACGCTTCATCACCAACTATGCCGAAATCACCAAGGGATTTATGCGTTTACTAAAGAAAGACATCCCTTTTTTCTAGGACGAATCCACTCAATGCTCTTTCGACACATTAAAACACGCCCTCACAACCACACCTCTGCTATGACCACCTAACTATAAAAAATATTTCTTATTATATCTGGCTACCGTAGAGTCAACCATTGGCATGGTTTTAGTTCAGGAAGACGATTCATTCTCAGAATACATGATCTATTACCTGAGCCGAGGCCTCGTAGGACTGGAACTCAATTATTCTCATATTGAAAAACTTGTGTTGACAGCAATTCATGTTGTTCAACGGTTCCGTCACTATGTTTTGTTTCGCAAGAACACCGTCATTGCTGTCGTGAATGCATTCCAATACATGTTGACATGACAAGTTATAGGCAGAAAAATCAATAGATGGATAGTCATCCTCCAAGAATTTGACTTGGACTTCATTTCAGCAAAGTCCAAGCAGTCATTGGTCTTCGCAGAGCTTATTTCAGAACTTCCGGTTGAGACAGGTGACGTTGTGCCTGAGGAATCACCTATCCAGGGAGATATGTTTTTGATTGCATATTCAGACCCCTAGTACGAAGATATACTTATCTATATCCAGAATTTGAAATTCCCCACCTATGCTTCTCATGACGAGCGTCGGCGGATACGCCACCAGGCTAAAAATTATCTCATACTCAATGATATGTTGTATCAGAGAGGTGTATACTGCATCTTACGTCGATGTCTCACTCATGCGGAGGCCATCATCGTGCTCAACGATTGCCATACTGGAGCTTGTGCCGGTCATTTATCTGGGTTGGAAACAACCCAAAAGATTCTACGAGCAGATTACTTCTGGCTGACACTTATCAAAGATTGTATCGAATCGGCCAAGAAGTGTCATTCGTGCCAAATCTTCTCTCCGAAGATGAGAGCACATCCCGCTCCTATGTTTCTTGTCATCACAATTGGTCCCTTCACTAAGTGGGGGATTGATTACACTACATGCAACCCCCCATCAGCAAGGGGGCACCGCTATATCATCGTAGCTGTCGACTAATTCACTAAGTGGGTCAAAGCTATGCCAACATTTAAAGATGATGGAGAGACTGCAACTCTCTTCTTATTCAACCAGATCATAGCAAGGTTCGGCGTCCTGAGAGAGATTGTCACTGACCATGGCAGTCACTTTTA
Organism: Picea engelmannii; assembly: GCA_009831015.1. NCBI lineage: Eukaryota > Viridiplantae > Streptophyta > Pinopsida > Pinales > Pinaceae > Picea > Picea engelmannii. The sequence continues at coordinate 1,068,243 of ML779779.1, forward strand.
GAACCAAATGATGACTAAATTAACATCAAATCTTGGGTTATGGTAGGACCATTCATCACCTTACTACCCCCAATCCAAAGGGCAGGTGGAAGCTGTAAATAAAACTCTTAAGACTATTCTACAACGAACTATCAACTCAGCCAAATCAAATTGGCATTTGATATTATACTCGGCATTATGGACTTACCGAACATCTATTAAGACTGCAATTGGTTTCTCACCTTTTCAACTCGTTTACAGGCTGGAGGAAGTCTTGCCCATCGAATGTCAAATACCATCTCTAAAATTGGCAGTACAGTTATTGACAAACACTTCTTCGCTTGAAGAATGGTTAGTACACCTTGAGCAGCTCGATGAGCAGCGTCGCGATGCGGCCTTGGCCAATGAGGCTCACAAACATAAGGTCAAGTGTCAATATGATAGGTCTGTTCGTCCTCGGATTTTCTCTAAGGGAGACCTTGTTCTGGTCTATGACCAGGACAAGGACCCCCTCGGGGCGGAAAAGTTTAAACCCATGTGGTTCGGACCGTTCATCATAAAAGAGGTATTAAAAAAGGGCACTTATTGTTTTGTTTATTTTGAAGGGAATGCTCTGGCGAAGCCTAGAAATGGACTCTACCTCAAGAAGTATTACTCATAGACAGGTCACTGTGGGTCACTTTCTATAACATATGTATAGTATTTGTACTATTACTTTTTAAGTTTCTTTTAAGTGTTATGGATGTGTCATTGATGTTATCTTTCATCAATATGGCAGATGTCAAGTGATTATGAGGTGTTCGTTGGGTATGTAGACAGTGCTAATCAACACACATGAAGGTTTGCCTCCGCAGCTTGGGTAATCTTTTCACCTCAGGGCCAGTTGTTATCTTCTAGAGGTATATGCTTAGATGACACCACAAATAATGTTGCTGAGTATAGTGCGGTTATTGAGTTACTTTGTGACACCTTGTCATTGGGTATCTCTCATCTTCGGTTCTATATCGATGCTCAGCTAGTTGTGTCATAGCTAAACAGAGTATATTGGGTTCATGATCCAACTTTACACCGATGATTCCTTAGGGTACATCTCTTAGAACGAAACTTTGATTATATTACATATTTTCATGTTCCTAGGAGATTAAACCAAATTACAAATACTCTAGCTAATCAAATTTTAGATTGGCATTTTGCACACATATGAAAGAACATTAACATAAACATGTAAATACATTTTTTCACACAGAATCCATAAGACACAAAAGATAAAAACCATATACAACATCATAAAATAACCAGAGTACATAGATGGACGCAAGCGCCTAAAAAATGGGAATAGTAACGAGTCACCAGGCTTATGCCCTCAAAAAATATATACAAGTAGGTGCTTGTGGCACATAAAAAGTCTAAGTAGGTTCAGGGCCTATGGGCCCTGTTATAATCATCCACAGCACGGGCTAAACGCCTAAACAATCGGACCCATGTCCGAGGTGCAGCCACTACATGAGGCTGCATGGATGGCGGAAAGTCCTATATCTCTGTCATCGGGACTGTGCAAGTGAGTGCAGTGAAGTTCCACTCAACTCGTCTAAGGACCCTCTTGGCCTCTTCAGTTGGGAGGTTCCCTGCTACTGCTACTCCCCCAGTGGCGGCAGCTGCGACTTTTGACCGTGGACGACACCTATTTCGTGCATAATCGGAAGGTCGCACGAGTCCCACATCTACATGAAACAAACGTTTATCCATCAAACACTCTGGCATACAAAAAAATGATATATATAACAAAAGAGACATAAAAATTACATATGCAAAAAAAATAACTACAAAGGTGGAGACTTGCCCATCTCCCATCGCTCCTCACCAGGAGGCACGAGTATCTCAGGATCTCTAGAAAAGTCTATCCCTGCATATGGGTAGTCCTCAATCATAGGGATATGTCGTGACAGGCACGCAAATAAATCATCGTTGAAGGACTCAACGGTCCTTCCACCACCCTGTCGCATCAGTAATACTACCCATCTACACACTGCAGGGAATGAGGCTTGATGTCCTTGTACTACAACCCGAGGACTAAAGCTCAGAACTCTCTCAAACAACAATGAACACAAGATGGTCTCGAACCCGAAGTTCCTCTGTGTCCACTATCAACAATCTGTCAATTGCCTCTTCATGCACTCGAGCAGTGTGGTACTCCAGTCAAAAATCTATGCATTCAAGCACTGGATGACACAGTTCATCTGTGCGTGAGATGCCTGATGCAAGGCTGCTGATCCGATAATCCACCCAATCAGTAACAATATAGTCTACAATGCTAAGCTAGTAAAGTTACTAATAGGTACCTGGGAGCCCACACAGTCAGTCCCAGCCTCACAATGCTCGGCTATTAGTTCTGAGATCTTGCTCGGTCCTGTAGGAAACATCCGGAAGTTGATTGGTTCCCCTCTCCTCGAGAGGCCAGTTAGAAAGTAGATATCCTTGGTGGTGTGCACTAGTGATTACCCCTCTAGCATAAAAGCCTCTGCATCAGGGTGCCAGTACTCAATCAAGGAATTCAATAGCCTTGGTTGTGTGCGCATAAATTGACATAGAAATAATTTTAGTAAACCGCATTGCATTAACACGACCATGACATTCGAATATGTTGCAACCAACTCACTGATTTCCTCATGCTCCCTTTCCCTCCACTATACATACATCCTGCCAACACAACAAGGTGAAGGAGGGTCAGTACTTGCTTTTGGTTTTCTTTTCACTACAAAAGGGGGGGCACACGTGGGTTGTAGAGGCGACAATCGTGTGTACACACAGGCAAAATTTACTCTGCCCAAATGTACATGCGGCCTGTCCAGAGACAACCCACGTGTACCTAGGGCTGACCTTTTTAAGGTCGATGCCCACCCAAAAAACAAACTAAAAAATGAAATTGAAGTATTGAATAGATAGATTAGGGGGTTTGTACTTACTTGGTCCAAGAATAAGTTCATTTCATCCACTGTAGCTCCCATAATCACTGTTTTTGGCAAAGGCGGTCTTTTGGCTCCAGAGTCAATTTCCAAATCAGCAATGGTGATAATGAGCTGCCAATTTCTATTTATAGACTTTTTGGCCTCTTTTTGTCACTTTTTTGGCCTCCCTTATCAGTTTCTTTGTACCAAAAACCATTTAGAGTGATTCAGGAGTTATATGAGAGGGATTTGATCGGGTATTGGGTCATTTTTTTTAGTTTTGAGAAAACATTGACGGTCCATAAAAAAATTCAAAAATCAACTTGAGCATATAGGTTAGGTTACCACCCTGGCTTTTGTGCCTCATTGTCTTTTTCCTCTGCTATAGGATCGGTCCCATCAGGTTGTGACACATAACCATCATATTTTCTTTAGAAGTGTCACAACTTGGTGGTAGAGCTTACTAGAACATGGATGCCCTAGGTAGGTCTTGGTTGCATTATGGTGTCCATGCCATTTCTAAAAACATTGTAGGCTTGGGAGTCTGTATAGTCTTTCCTGAATATGAGTTTGAGCCTCATTTTCATGATTCTTTTTCGCTCTTTGTCTCACCCTCAGGACTCCCAAAAATAACGGGTCTCCTTTTAAGCCCTTTTCAGACCCTCTAAAAATGAAAACATTGTCGACCAATCTTGTGGCCTTTCACGCTCGTTAAACAAAAATTTGAAGTCACGTTTGTCCGATGGTAGTTTACACCTTTTTCGGTCCAGACGGTCAACAGTACGAACAAAGGTATACTCTATTGAATTCCCATTCTTTAGAAGAGTACTCTCAGGTATAATTTTATTCCCTTTTCGGGTCTGAGGGACTAAATTTACGAAAAATAAACCCCCACAGAGTCCATAGTTAAGCTCTTTTCAGACTCCCTAAAATTGAAAAGATCATTGAGTGACCTTATTCTTTCACACTCGCTAAATTGGTCCAAAAGAATATTCAAGACGGAGTCCATAGTTAATATTTTTTCAGACTCCTTAAAAGTGAAAAAGTGGCTGAGTGATCTTGTCCTTGTCACACTCGTTAAAATGGTTTTGAATTGACGTCTAATCGGTGCTAGTTTACCCCTTTTTTGAACTGACTAGACTATTCTAGAAAAAAGGTACCCCAGTGGAGTCTCCTTTTATGCTTTTTCAGACTCTCTAAACATGAAAAAGCACCGAGCTTACCTTCTTTGGGCTCATTAAACTTACATCGAAGGACGTTACCATTATGTGTTTTATCAACCGCATTTGCATACCTTATCCACCAGCCTTGTGATAGTTTGCTTTTGTGTCTTAACACATTTGGCCGTCGGAGGATTTTTCCCGAGTATCATTTTACCAGAACATCAGTCTTGTCCTTGTGCCTTGAGCTTGTATGTTTTCAGTACTCATTCCTCCATTGTAACGTAATATTCCTTTATTCTTTTTCCAAAATTATCGAAAAGAACAAAAACAATCAAATATACCCCAAAAAGAGGATGGGAAAAGTATCTTCTTTATTGGTCTCATAATGAGTCACCCTTGGATAAATCACATCTTTCTATTTTTTCATCAGACTATGGGATGTAGTATGACCTTAGGAATCTTTTCTTGCTATATAGAGACGTTTCCTCCACCGTTTGGTTATTCTTCCAAACATATGGAGAGTTTGCGTTGCCTCCTACTTCGTAGACTTATGATTCACATATATGTTTCCTGAGTCTCATCACTTGTCATGCTACTGTCCCAGGGAAGTTTGTCACTAAGCCTGAGTTGGCCCCTCTGCAATATGTCTCTTGTCCGCATACCCGACCATCCTGAACGTCCAATCAAGTGCTTCTTCGAAATAACTGAAGCCTTCAGTCCAATCATCAAGATTATAAAGTCCATGACTGACGAGCCATCGAATACCTCTGGGTAGTGCAGTCGTACACTCATATTACACTCCTACCCAAGTTTTGGAAGATTTTGAAGTTGTTGCTCGAGCTCTGAAGTCCAGCCATCAGGCCGAATCAGCTTCTGGAAGATGGATACTCTATATGTATATCTTTCTGATTTCGAGAGGTAGCTCCACTGTGTATTATTCATGGCTACTCTTTATAGTTATTTGACATGGATCTACAGTGTATTTGATTGGTAGCCATGGTTCTATTTTATCCCGAGCATGGGTATGCCCGCCTCAATGAGACATTTTTTATTTTGCAGACGACACCTCCTGGTTCCTGATCCTTGGGCTCAATCGTTTGGCACATCAGTAAATATTGGTAATGTATTTCAGCCATCAGATGATCTTCTGACCTCACACATTAGGGGGCATCTGTTATAACCCTAAATTGCACCACACATGCTTACCTGGCATCAGGCCAACTCATATCCCTTCTTTTCCAAAACTCTATTGAACAACTCTTTGAAAATCCTCTTGTGTCAAGGTACACACGCCCTAACCCATTACTACATGTGTGTACAAGTTGGCTAACTCACAACAGCCTACGTGTACCTACAAAAGCATGAAAAAAGGAAATTTACTGGCGGAACAAAAAGCTATGGGTCAGTTAACTGAAACTCTCAGCCATGCATGGTCGAGGGTTCATCCAAAACCCTAGCTCCTTCTATCCTATAAAAGAAGGGGTAGGGGTACCATTTGGAGGGGAAACAATATAGCAAAGAAACTTTGCCCATTTACGTATTCCATTGTCCCAACCCTTTAGCCTTTCCTCATGCCAAAGGAGATTTAATGCAAAGAAGTTGAAGGACAGAAGAAGAGGAGCCCAGGATTAGGTTCAAAGAGCGGTGGTCGGTCTCAACTTTTGTAAGTTGATTCACTTTACATAATAAAAAGAATTCTTTTCCTGTCCCAATTCATGAGTTGTCTATGATTCGATTGGTTTATGTTTGATTTCTAACCCTTGAGTATAGAAGTAGCATCCATGCATAGTTGTTGTTTGTCTTGAGTGCAGGTCATCTTTGGAAGGAGCAGCGCAAACAAGTAATCAAGCACAACGGAGGATCTACATCGAATGCCAGTAATAATCTAGGTGGTCATTTTCCATGCATTTACTGAGAAAAGGGGTTTAAATCTTGGGATGTAGGTAAAAAATAGTTTCTATTTAGTCAAATCTGCATGCAAAGTCAGACCCTAACTTTCTAGTCCGTAGGGTGTTTTTCCCAACAACACTCATCCTGTACAAACAAAACCCAATAGGTATGTGAGATATATATGTTGAAACTCATGTATATACACACCCTATCTATACTACATCCTATATATATCTGTGTGTGCGTGTGTGTGTGTGTGTGTGTGTGTGTGTGTGTGTGATGTCTATACTGCAGTCTACGTACACCTTCAGAATGCTAGGGTTTTCACCTTTTCTGAAACTTCAAACACTTTTTTCCCTCTATCACATCAACCTACAACCTATCATTGTGTCTTATCTATAGTTGTTCCATGTTCATATAACATTGTATACATCCCATAACCAAGTGAATCTAGGAATGTTCCATACATGTGTGTACAATCATGAATAAGTGTAAAAATCCTCACATGGACTAGAATTAAAAACCTAATTGATATGCAACCTCACATGATAAAAACAACTTCACAACCACTTTACAACAAAAATCCTCCACCATGTACCAAGAAATACAAACTATGTCTCAACACTTGAACCATCAAGATGAACCAATGAATAATACCAACATACCAATGTTGTATTGATGTAGATCTATCTCATACCATAATTTCCATACAACCAACAACCTCTCTAAGGAAAAATCTCTAACTCCCAAATACATATCTCACGGAGACAAAAATATCCAAATACACATAAGAATATGACATACCTTTTGAATCTATAGGTCTGATATACCTGATCACTCTAGACCTTCCTCGGAGCTTGATTTTAGACTCTAAGAACCTGGCACCCTCAACAAATCAATATTTCATGGATTTTCCCACACATACGTGCTATGTTATACTACCATCTTGCGTACATACGCACCCTTTCCCACTACAACCCCCATACACTCAAAAACTAGGGTTTCTTTCAGTATTTTTTTAATTCTGAAACTTTCTCCGTCAACCCTTCATGCTACCTCGGACTTGTGTAACTTCAAATGTATCAATGAGTACCTGCAATAAACCTTACACAATAATAGATATTCAATGTGCTCAATAGGTGCTAATAGGATATCCTTTCTCTCTTATTTATACTTCCATGTAGCTTCCTCAAGGGTTACCTTCTTAACAACTTAACCCAACTTCCTTGTTTTTAGGGATAATCCACTTCTAACCACTTTTCCACTTATAAACACTTTATCTACAAATAGTAAACTCTCCACTTCTAGTTGAAACTAATTTATCTTTAATTATTTTATTTTTTCAACAACTTAACCCATGATTAAATCATAGGTTTACCCATTATGACTAGTCAACTTCTTTTACGAGTTTCTAGAATAATTTGACTTCTTTGACCTTATAGGGGATTTTAGATAACTCAAGAGGGTTCTCCAACTTCACAAGGCCATAACTCTCTAATTGTGAGGATTTATGTGACCTTCCACATATAAACAGAAATGGAATGACATGTATTATCCATCTAGAGTAGTCTTACCTAAAAATACACTAATGTTCATACCATTATACATAAAACAATATTAAGTCCCTTAAACATATTTTTGGAGATACTAGAATTTCCTACCAAACTTGCTTCATGGGTTGACATCAATGAAAACCAAACCAATTAATAAAAAATGTCCCCCTTTGGCATTGATAGTAACACTCTGATGCAACACTTAAGTCATATCTCTCATGCTCCCCTTGTGACCATCGCTCCCCCTGGATACATGCCTATGTGCTCTCTCTCCAAGAATCTAACTCTCTACTCATGCATCTGAGGAATATCTCCCCCTTTGACATCAATGGAAAAGGTAACTTCCCATCTGGGTTTGTCCCCCTAACTGAATTATCCTTGGGGTTGCTACCCTTGATCGAACTCTTCCTAAAACTACTCCCACAAAATCAACTTTCCTCTTTATGGTACTTCCTTGTGTAAATATATGACATATAATATAAGCATTCAAAATCATTCATTTTGCAGTAGAAATTACTCCAAGTCTCTTTTGAAGATACTCAAAAGATTCCCTTGGAAGTTTTTGGGCCCCAACAACTCCCCCTAAATGTTTACAAAATTTAAAGGGCCCCCATTAGAATCTTGATAATTATAATGAGCTACATAATCGACCTTTTCAAATAGTTCCATACCTTGGCTTGCTTTGAGACAAACTTAAGACATTCACTATAGTATGATACATTCATTACAAGAGTATATGTCAAAATTTAGAAACGAGTATAGAAATCTCAATTTAAACAAAAACACTAATTTTTATCAATTATTTACTTTCGTTTAAATTATGATTATGTATTCTTTCTTTTTCTCATTTGCAAGTTTGACTATTTTGAATAATGGGTTCAATACTTCATCAAATAATATCTTGGTTGGTTTCAAATTTTCATAAAATCATTTGGTAATATTAATTAATTAATTTTTTTTTCCATCTTACATCTCATTTCAAAATAAAAATAATAATAAAAAAAAGAATTATCTATGATTTGTTTGATTTTGTAAAAAAAATAAATTAATATTCTTCTCTTCTCCATTAACTTGAAGATTCTAGAATTTTAAGATCATATTTGAATGGAAATTATAAACAATGTTTGTTTAGAACTTATAGTTAGTTTAAATTTATTTTTTATTTTATTGTTCTAGATTTTGTTTTATTCACAATTTTTAGGTTATTAATTTAGGTTTTTTTGTTTCACAGGTTTCTATTATCAGTTATTTGGTATGGATCTGATCATGGCTTGATTTTATTATCTAAATTCGTTCAATATGATTGATCCAAAAATAATATTGGATTGCAACAAATAAATTTATGAGCAACAACAGATAAAATTTGGAAATACGTCAAGAAAAGAGACACAATTGGGTGGGACTGATTGCAACCAAATCATAAGGAATTTGAAGAAACAGTTGAAAACCCATTTCCCAAATGGACCCATTTAGGTTATCCTTGGAACGTTTCCCAAACAAATGCAGGACTTGAGAGATATTTGTGTCTCTTTACGAGGAAAATTTCAAGTGGAAGAAATTATTAGTGACACCCAGACTGTTCATTCATTGTATAAATATATGAGAAAGTTCAGATCCAGGAGATCAAAGAAATTTAGAGAGGAGGATTTTGATCCTTTCTTTTTTGTATATTATTTATTTTGTAAATTTTTTTTCTTTTCAAATGGAGTAACAAATGGTTGTAATTTTGGGAGAATGGACGAGTATTCTCGAAGAGGAATATGAAATTCCAGATTGCTTAATGGCTTTTGTCCTGTGAGTATAATGGTTTTATTTTCATTATAATATCTTCATATTCTTTGAATAATTTATTATGCGTTGATTTAAATTAGATTTAGTCTGTTTTATCAATAGATGGTTAATTTCTATCATTTATGTATTATTATTATTTTTTCAAGCTTTAAGAGTCTATTATCCCAAACATTCTTCCAAGACTACAGTATGGGCATGTGATTTTGAGAAAGAATATGGGAAAGCAATTCACCTTTGTCTTTAGACCTGTGTGATGCTTATTCCATTTCATTCTTTCATTACTGTTGTATTATGAGAATGTTATTATGGTTGATTTTAGCTTTAGATTGTCATCATATGGTGTTTTCATACTGTTAAATGTTATATGTTGTCCATAATTTCTTATTCCATTTTTTATGTGTGATTGATCTATCATTTCATTACTTTTGAATTTATTCTTAATGTTAAATGTTGGATAATATCAATATTCATATCTGAGTTTTATCTCATTTTTAAATATTGATCATCCTAAGATCAAAGGATTTTTAATTAGATGTCTTTCTGTTGTTATTAATTTACTCCAATATCAAACACTTCTTTGAATTTATTCCGGAATTACTAGTATTGTTCTTTTATAGGTTTCCCTTAAAAAGAAGGACAAATAGGAGCTCAATCAACATAGAGAGATAAACTCAGTTTTGTTGATCAACAACAGGTTAGTGTGTGTGTTATTTTATTAATTAAACAATGATTGCATTAATTAGCTTTTGACTATTATTGTGTCATTGTTTCAATTGTATTTGCTTAGTATTTATTAGTTTTAAATCTTTAAAAATTCAAAAAACAAAAAGATTTCTATTATTTCTTTATCTTAGTTAGAAACATTATTACAAACATTCATTTCTCAAGATTTCAAGTAAACCTTGCAAACTATATATAGATTGTTTATAATCATTTGTATATTCATGTTTCTATTTGAACACTTGTAATTATTATATAAATTGTTAGAATCATAGCTTTAGATTAGTTTGTTTCTTTTATTACTTATAGGACCTTAGTTGGCTAATGGAGCCATTAAACCCGTCGGGTCAGTTCATACCAAACGTCTTGAGTTAATTAGACAACCTCGGTCTAGATCTGACCTTCAAGTTGATGGTGTGTCATATACGCCCGTCAACAAATGGAGCTAGAAGGAGGCCGAGGTAAATTTAATATTAAACGTTTTACTCCTCAGCCTGTCATAATTCCATATTTATAAAATTTTCTTCTGTGTCATCTTGAAATGCACTAGAAGGTAGGCCAGATTGACAAGCTGACCTTGCAGGAGTCGTTGTTTTGAATGTATTTAATTCCCCATGGCTCCCCAAATCACTGTGTTGGAACATGTTTTCCACTTCTCATTACATGATATTCCTAACGAGACAATCTCTCGCTTGTACAAACTCACCTTTGATGGTGGGGGGGATGTATCTGCAAAATACCATCTTAACGAGTTTTGGTGTAAATGCATCAAGCATGATATTTCTAATTTAAAGGTTTTATGCATATTGTTTGTTTTTACTTTCAGGGCTCAGATTAAACATTGGTTTGAGTCTTTTCATGAATATCACATTATTGAATGGTTTTCGTTGGTAGATGAATTTTTAGATGCTTTTGAAAAATATAATTACAATTAATTATGTGAAGAATTTCAGACTTTACTAATCAATGGAAATTCATCTCTATAAGGTTTTTCAACAAGAATCTATCATGTTCTCTGTTAATTTAATCTTGATGACATGTCATTTGTACTAAATCTCCTCTATGATTCTTGTATCCCTTTATTCCAGTCACTTTCAATTGTGAATGATGAATTGGTTGAAAATCCTATCACTCAATTGCGAGAAGAATTTTGTTCACGGGATGAGAGGAATCCATCCAAAAATTTTGAACAAGCAAGGGAGGTAGAATATATTGAAAAGGTTCTTACTGACAATCAAATTGGTTTTTCCTCTAAATATTTGTATACTCAGTCCTCGACCATCATGGAAGAATATTTGATGTTGGGTCAAGATGAATGTTCATATTATTCTAACCCTTGCTCTAATCAGTACTTAAATCCAGTTATTGAAGAACACTTAGGTGACGAAAATGATCTTAAGCATTCTAACATTCCAATGAAACTGATTAGAGATGTATATCTGTAATTGGAACAATAAACCTTAAACCCTCATCTACAAATGATACATTATCGAGAAGAAAGATCAGATGTTTTTTGTGAAATTTTTGAATTTTCTATCATACAGGAGACAAATTTAGATGATCATATTATGTTTAAGAATTTATCACCAAAAAAAGGTGAAAGTTTTAAGGAAAGTAAAGAGGAATGTCTTGAGAATACTATTGTTAAATATCATAGCTCAAGATATTCTTTTGATGTTCTCATTTATGATTCATTTTACTCTGTATATCCCAATCTCTTCTTAGATTCTGGTGGAATTGATACTTTAACCACAATATCTTACTCTTTGCCATCACAATCAAATCTTTTCGATATGCCAAAATTTGGTGAAATTAATTCCAAACATAACATTTATGAAGTTGGATTTGATGCTATTTCACTTCCATTACTCGCATGGAAAAATGGCATGTTGCAAGATGATTTTACACGATTTATTGTTGAAAAAGACAATGCACTTATTCTTATGGAAATCAAATATTCTATTCATTCTTTGATTAGTTCGAATTTAAATGTTTATGCTTCACAGTTTGAAACAACCAATATCATCAAAGGAATCATTCAAACCAATAATCTAATTGATCTTATGAATCCTCTTACGATGTGTTCCCCATTGATATATCCATTTCATCAAAGTCATAGTTTGCATCCTAATTTTTATGACAGGATCTTAGAATGGCTTGAAGATTCGTATCTAAAAATTCTTCATAATAAAGATAAAGTTGTGCTTGCTTTGTTTCTACCTAAATATATAGGAATTAAGCATGGCATAATTCTTTTATATCCTCCATGCGAAGAAATGGATGAAAACTTGGAGAATTCTCAAGAGGATGGGGCACTTCAGCCTTGGCTGATGGTTATGTCAGGTCCCCATAATATTGACAAGTTTTCCAATCTTACTTACACTCTTCCATGCCATTATGACCCATATCATGACGAGATTGCAGAATGGTTGGAGGATTCATACATCAAGAAGTTTCGAAAGAATGGTAATGTCATTCTTGTTTTGTTTTTAAAAGAATATATAGGAGGTAAGCATGACATATTTCTTTTGTATCTACAAATACTACATTCTTTTATTCTGATTTTCAACTTTCTATGCCTTGCAGGATAAAAGATGCTCTTGTAGCTACACTAGAAATACGCTTTTACTTAGTATTTTGATTTCTTTAGTAGTTAGAGTAGGTTTAGGAGTATGTTTCCTTTAGTTTTCTTTCTCAATGTTTCTTTGTGTAATAATGCAATTATGAACACAAGTGGGTACACCAACAGAACCATAATATGAATGTTGTTAGGGAAGTCCACTTAAATGATTTTCTCTCTACTTTTCATTGAATATTTCTTTTCAAAAACACATTATCATCATGGAAATTTTAAAATGGAAAGTAAAGAGATAAGTAAATTTGAACTAACAATTCAACCCTAACCCAAGGTGCCATGAGTAGGACTGCAGGACTACACTCATATTAGCAAGGATTTTTCTATTTTCTTTTAGTCTCTTTTATTTTTAATAATAATGCTTGGTCAAAGTAGCATGTCATTCATCGCTATCTTAAGAAAAGAACTTGCTCGCACATGATATTTTATTTGATTTCTAGTTCTTCATTTATTTTACAGTGAGATGCTAGTGGATCCAAAAGCTTAAGTTTATCTTTGGCTAAAATCGTTTCCTGAAAAGTTTTGTTTTACTGTTTTGATTTTGTGTACTTTTGATTTTGAATCCCATTAATAAAATTTGATTTGGTTTGTTGTCTGTTTTTTGTTTTCTTTTATTTCTTTGAATGAGTTTTCTTCTTATCTGTCTTTTTGAATCAATATATTTCTGATCAAAGAGATATTGTCGAAGGAAGCATTTATTTTAAGACTTGTGTTTTCAATCAAATTGAAATAGTTCAAAGAGGTCCTGATATTAAGATATAGCTTAGACAATTGATTTTTAAGTCAATTGTCACTTTCATTTTGTCCTCAAATTGTCTTTGCCAGAGAATTACACCAAAGATATGGTTTAAATATTTGAGAATTACGATGATCTTTAAACTTTTTACGCCATCCATATTCTTAAGGAATCACTTTTAAGTGCTTCCCCATTCTCTAGATGATTTCTTAAAGGAAATCTAAAATCTCTAAACCATGATAAAACTTCCAGTTTTGAAAGCAAATAAACAACATGATCAACTATTCACCAGTTTTGACATATTTGAAGAACCGGAAAGACAGATAGTTCTCCAAGTAATGAAATTTCAAATTCATTATTCTTATTCTTCGTAAATTTATGGCTCAACCTATCATCATCACTTCCAAAAGTAATATCATCAACATAAACTTCAATTAATAAAATACTATCTTGAGTTACCTTTATGTAGAGGTTGTTGTTTGCATTTCCTTTTTTGAACCCTTGTTGTTGTAGATATATGTCCAGTCTATAATAGCATGCTCTGGGGGGTTGTTTTATACCATACAAGACCTTATTCAACCTGCAAACATAATCTTCATTCTCTAACAACTGAAATACTTCTAGTTTCGTAATGTAGACTTCTTCTTCTAGTTCCCCATTCATAAAGGTTTATTTCATGTCCATCTGATACACTTTAATATTCTTGGAACAATAATAATCTAGGATTAATATGATTACTTCCATTATGGAAACTTGGGAAAATGTCTCTTCAAAGTTGATACCTTCAACCTGTGCATATCCTTTGCATACCAATATAGCTTTGTTCCTGGTAACCTGTCCATGTTCATTAAATTTATTTATGAAGACCCACTTTGTGGATCACATTATTGTACCTTGGTCTTGGAGCCAATTCCCAAGTATCATTCTTCTCCATCTGATCCAGCTCTTCATCCATGTCCTTTATCCAGAATTCATCCTTGCTAGATTCTTCAAAATTGTTTGGTTCAATCAAAGATAAGAGTTTTAGGTGCATTTGTTCTAGCAAACAAGTTCTTCTTGTAGTCTCAATTCCTACATCTTTGCTCTCGATAATCTGATCTGAGGAATGATTCTTATGTATTTGTTTTCTAGGTGTATTTGGAGGTACTTCTTGTTCTCTATATTCTACTTATATTTGATCTTCTTCATCTTTTCCTTCTGCTACTTATTCATCATTTGCTTCTTCTTTGTGAACCTGTTCCACTGAATCCTTTTTTTCTTCTTTTGTTTTTTATCCACCTCTCTTATCAACTGTCACATTGATTCTTTCCACAACTTTCTTGAACCTTAGATTGAAACATTTGTATTCTTTCCTTGTACTTGAGTACCCAACAAGTATTCATTTGTCCACACTGGAATCAAAATTTCTCATTATTCCATCTCCCCTTTTGATGTAGCATTTGCTTCCAAAACATTTGAAGTTCTTCACATTTGCATATCTTCCTTTCCATAGCTCGTAGGGATTTTTATCACTGTTGTTTATAATAATTAATATGTTTTGAATGTGAACTGTTGTATGTTGGAGTTACTTCAGACACACCTAGGATTTATTTTTCCTAAGGTTTTTCCTTGTTATTAGTCATAATTAGTCATTATCCAGTCTCTTATATTTTAGGAGAGAATATTCCACTTGGAGAATATTCTCTTTCAGTTGACACTTCAGTTTGACTAGTTGAGTTGAGTTTAGATGTTGCATTGGTTTTGTCACCATGCAACATTGGGATCATCACCAACTCACTACTCTTTGTTCAATCAGTTAACTAAAGACTAGTTGACTAGTTAACTCAACTAGGTGGCAATTCACTCTCGTAACTGCCTGAGAGACTAGGCTAGGTGGCAGTTCACTCCTGTAACTGCCTGAGATACTAGACTAGGTGGCAGTTTACTCTTGTAACTGTTGGTGTGTGTCCATATCAATCTAGACCACCACTATTGCTCATTAGTTACTCATTTATTCTATATATATTGTAAATTATTCACTCTTTGAGTGTGAAATATGGTTAATGAGAATTCTTCCATTATTTCTATCTTGCTTCTTCTTTCTTAATTTTTATCTGCAAATGTGTGTAGTATTTTCTAGCTAGTTCTATTTTGTGCAGGTTCAACACATTTACATTGTATTAGAGTCGAGGGACTGCTAAGAAAAAGCTACACCAAATCATTTTTTGCAGGTACAAAAGATTGAAGGCAACAAAAAGATGGATTATTTACTGGAAACACTTCTCATGCCTCACAACTATTTGGAATGGAAGCCAAAAATTCTGCTTCATATTAGATGCAGAGGCTTGTACCAAATTACCATGGAAATGGAAGTAGAGCCTAATTTTGTCGATGAGAAAAATGGCTTTCTCAATAGACAAGATATGGCCATAGGAAGTATCAGCATGTCTGTTTCTCCCAAAATTTTCCATCAAGTATATGAAGAATCACAAGGATTAACTCCAAATGAATTATGGACCATATTGGAGTTTCTATTTACGAATAAAGAATATTGTGAAGATTTCATGCAGGAGGTCGAACAGATAGAGCCAAAAGAGAAACCGTTAGAAGATCAAGTCTCTTATTCTGAAGAGCCTTCTACACAAGTGTCTACATAAATTTGTATTCCATTAATTGAAGATGATGTCTACTCCATTTCAGTTTTTTTTTTTCTGAAATTCATGTGGAAGATATATGGCATGCATCTTAGGAGTCACATGCAAACACTTTTGCATGCACCATGCATGCATCTCAGGAGTCAAAAAGGGATCTGTGCACATCAGACACCATTATGATATTTTCTAAGAACAATTTGCAGAAAAAAATTGTATATTTGAATTCCTCTCGAGAAAATATCCAATTTAAAAAAACAAATCATCCAAAATGGAGTCCGGAAAGTGAAGTTATGATCGTTTTAAAATCAACAAAATTTCAACATTTATCTGGAAACGACCGCACGATTTTCAAAATTTCATCCAAAATTTATTTAGATATTATTCATTACAATAAAATAAAGTGGATATGTGTCGAAATATCAATTATGCATATACTTCATAAAATCAGTGCAGACATCTACATCTTCAACAAAATATTCAAAGAGCACAAACTTGCACAGTTGCTAGGTCTTCTTGGAGTGAAGGACATGGTTTCTTAGCAACTGCCTTTTGTTCCTTATCATTTTTTATTTTATGCATTGTAATTTGAGGGGGTGTTTTGTTCCCATGAGGTTTTCCCTCTTTCCTCGTTTAGTTCATAGTATCTTTTGTATTTTGGTACCTAACATGGCCTTGTAGCCAGGAACTATTCTTCATTTTCAACATAGTGATTTTCAGGGAGGGTGTTGGAGTTACTTCACACACACCTAGGATTTATTTTTTCTAAGGTTTTCCCTTGTTATTAATCATAATTAGTCATTATCTATTTTCCTATATTTTAGGAGAGAATATTCCACCTGGAGAATATTGTCTTTCAGTTGACACTTTAGTTTGACTAGTTGAGTTGAGTTTAGATGTTGCATTGGTTTTGTCACCATGCAACATTGGGATCATCACCAACTCACTACTTTTTGTTCAGTCAGTTAACTGAAGACTAGTTGACTAGTTAACTTAACTAGGTGGTAGTTCACTCCTGTAACTGCCTAAAAGACTAGGCTAGGTGGCAGTTCACTCATGTAACTGCCTGAGAGACTAGAGTAGGTGGTAGTTTACTCTTGTAACTGTTGGTGTATTTCTAGATCAATCTATACCACCACTATGGCTCATTAGTTACTCATTTATTCTCTCTCTCTCTCTCTCTATATATATATATATATATTGTAAATTATTCATTGTTTGAGTGTGGAATAAGGTTAATGAGAATTCTTCCATTCTTTCTATCTTTCTTCTTCTTTCTTAATTTCTCTTTGCAAATGTGTGTAGTATTTTATGGCTAGATTTATTATGTGCAGGTTCAACACATTTACATTGTATCCACTGCATGTGCCCAAAATACATCTTTCAAGATGGAATAAATTAACATTGTTTGAGCCATTTCCTATACTGGCATGTTCTTCCTTTCAAAAACTCCATTCTGTTGAGGTGTCCTAGAAACTAAGAATTTTTTTTTCATTCCATGCTTCCTGTAGAAATCCATAAATTCCTTTGAAGTAAACCCTCATCGATTATCACATATCAAACATTTGATTTTTGAATCCATTTCATTTTCAATCATTTCCTTATATATCTTGAATTTCTTGAATACTTCTGACTTCCTCCTGAGAAACATAACAACAGTCATCCTTGTATAATCATCAACCGATAACATAAAAAATTTCTCACCTTTTAAACCTTTTGTTATAGTTTGTCCAACTAGATTAGTATGCACAGTTTCTAGAGGTCTTGTTGTGGAGTAATCCTTTGATTTGAATTTGGTATATGTTTTCTTTCCTTGTTGAAAATTCTTGCAGAAGGTGTTGGTTGGCTTTGTGATATGGAGAGTTTCTCTGAATGCATCATTTTTACTGACCTTGACTAGGTTGTCAAAATTTATGTGACCCATCCTTATGTTCCATAGCCAAACTTCATATTCCTTTCCTAGACAACATTTTTCATTTCTAATTTCACTTAATACATATATGTTTCTTGAATTTCTTATAGTTGTTGCAACCAGTCTTCCTGAACCCTCTTTTCTTATCTTGCACTTTTGTGAATAAAACACAAGTTTGTGACCTTGGTCACACATTTGACTTACACTTAGAAGATTATTTTTCATATCTTCCACTAATAGAACATTTTCTTCCTTGGTATCCTTGTTTCCAATTCTGACTATGCCTCTTCAAATGATTCTAGTCGAGTCATCGTTTGCAAAAGAGACTGATTCATCTCTTTCTTTTCTCAATGTTAGAAACCTATGCTCATCACATGTCATGTGCTTTGAGAAGCCACTGTCAACATACCAACCACATTTATTGTTTTTATCTTGTAGAGCGAGTGTGCATTATTTATTGTTATACTAATTCTTCTTTTTTATCCATATTGTCTTTTAAGGTTCTTGTATGTGACTATTGTTATCTGTTGTGATTCTCTAGGAGGGATTTTCATTCTATAATATTTGGACATGTGTCCAAATATGTTTCACTTGTAGCATTCTACTTCAGTGCTCAAGGATTCAACATTATTGTAGTGTCTTCTCTTTGTTTCACTAGTCCTTCTTAGATAACCATTTTTTGCATGACTTTCAAGGTTGTTTCTATTTCTGTTATTTTCTCTGCAATTTATAGATTTATGTCCAAAATTATTATGTATGCAGAACATAAACCCAAAAAGTGTTGGATTTACTTCACACACACCTAGGATTTATTTTTCCTAAGGTTTTTCCTTATTTATTAGTCCTAAATAGTCATTATCCAGTCTCCTATATTTTAGGGGAGAATATTCTCTTTCAGTTAACACTTCAGTTTGACTAGTTGAGTTGATTTTAGATGTTGCATTGGTTTTGTCACCATGCAACATTGGGATAATCACCATGATAATTAGAGCTTACCTTGGTATCATCACCATAATGGTGCATTACCCTTGATTCCTTAAGTTAAATCTGAACTACTTTATGTTCAGTCAATTAACTAAAGACTAGTTGACTCACTAATTCAACTAGGTGGCAGTTCACTCCCATAACTTCTTGAGAGACTAGACTAGGTGGCAGCTCACTCCCATAATTGCCTGAGAGACTAGACTAGGTGGCAGTTCACTCCCGTAACTACCTAAGAGACTATAATAGGTGGCATTTCACTGCCATAACTATTGGTGTGTGTCCATATCACTCTATACCATCACTATGGTGCATTGGTTCTCCTCCAGTGTGCAATGATTGAGTTATACAAAGTATATCATGTGTAAATTATTCATTATTCACAACGGCTAATGAGAATTCTTTCATTCTTATTCTTTCTCAAATTATCTCTACAAATTTGTGTATTATTGTTTATATAGATCTATTATGTACAGTTTCAACACATTTACATGGTATCAGAGCTGACAGACTACTAAGCAAAAGATACACCAAACTTTTTTGTAGGTACAAAAGATTGAAGACAGCAGAAGGATGGAATTCCAAAAAGAATTTGTTCTTACACCTTACAAATATTTCTCATGGAAGGAGAAGATATCCATACATATTTGAACTAGAGGGTTGTATAGGTTAACCTTGAATACATATACAAAACCAACATCAACCATAGAAAAATCCGAGTATTTAAATCGCATGGATGAGGCACTCAAAACAATTTGCACTCTTATTTCTCCCGATCTCCTTTTTCATATGTCTTCCTGTAAGAATCCCAATGAAGCCTGGACCACATTGGAAGAGATATTTTTCAAACAATATTAGATGAGGGGACACATGCTGGAGGTGGAACTTCTTACATTGAATCAAAAAATCTTCGAGAATATCCAAGATTTCTTTACAAAATTCAAGGATTTACTGTCGCAACTCAAAGCTTGCGGGGTTGATAAATCGAACGAGAAACAAATGGTTCTCACCATTCTCTCCAAGATTGGTCCTAAATTATCTGTATTCATATCCACATTCCATATTGTCATATTCACCTCTGGAGCCACCTAGAAGATGCCTTCTATTGAGGAATTTATTGAGTCCTTGACAAAAGAGAAAACTAAGATCATCAACATGGGAACAATCAAAGGCCCAAGGGATCATGCAGTCACTATGCATGATGGGAGCCACAAATATCATAAATATAAATATAAATATAAATGGAAATCTCATGCACATCCAAAGAAGGAAGGGTACACAAAACCCTTCATCGATGCCTCTGGATCCAAAGGGGAAAAGGGAAGAAAAGGGGAGAAATGCACGCATTGTCACAAAGGATTCCATTCAGAATCTACATGCATGAAAAAAAAATAGATCTGATGTCTCAAATACTTCATCAAAACAACCTTGGATATTGCATCCCCGAGGGTGCAAAGAATAATAAGCCAGAAGATCTTAATTCCAAGAAAGGCAATTCTATCCATGCCTTGATTGCAATCAAATCCTCTCTCGATGCTTGGATCGTAGATTTAGGAGCATCACATCACATGGTTTCCTCAGAAGCAATGTATTATTTATTGGTTGCATGTAAAGGTCCTCCTATTTTGATGAGGGAAAACTCTTATGTCGAAGTCACAGGCAAAGGGAGGATTGAACTCACCAATGGAAGCTTCGAGAATGTGTCGCACATTTCCAAACTTTTTTTCAACCTTCTCTCCATGTATCATATGAATAATTTTAGCACCAGAAATAAATTCATCTTCACACAATTTTTTTTGGAGATCTATGACATGCAAACCAACTCCAAGGTTGCTACCAGTGAGGTAAATCACAATTCTAGATTATATACATTTTATGAATTCATTGAACCTGATTATACTTTACTGCTTACTCATGTTGATGAAAGTAGTAGGATATGGCACGAAAGTTTTTTGACATTTGAATTGCATATACATGAAACAAATTAGAAAGCACGTATTGGTTGATGGTCTACCAGACATCCATTTCTCCAAGGGAGTATGTGAGGGATGTGTTCTCGAAAAACACCCTCAGGATAAATTCAACAAAGGAAAGTCTTATAGAGATTCGACACCTTTAGATATGATCCAAAGTGACCTTATGGGTCCTTTTATGCATCCATCTATCAACAAAGCAATGTTTGTTTTCATTTTTGTTGATGATTTCTCACTTTTTACTTGGATCTACTTTCTCAAGAAAAACTTTGAGGTCTTTCAACACCTCAAAGATTTCAAAACCTTGGTTGAGACACAGTCTGGAAATAAGATAAAAGTCCTCCAAAATTATAATGGGGGAGAGTATGTAAATCATGAGATCCATGAGGAAGGGATTCATTTGCAACAAACAGTTCCCTATACTCCACAGCAAAATGGATTTGTTGAGCGGAAAAACAGATCTCTAAAGGATATGGCATCTTGCAAGTTGCATGAAAATTCACTACCACAAAGACTATGGGACGAAGCACTTAATTGTGCAACATACATCCAAAACAGATATCCCCATATATCTTTCAAGGATAATACCCCCTATGAGGCTTGGAGCGGCCTCAAATTGAAAGTGACCCAATTTCGTGTTTTTGGTTCACGTGCATGGGCCCAGATTCCCTCTGAAAAGAGGAAGGCACTTGATCCATAGAGCATTGAGTGCATTTTTTTTGGCTACCTTAACGTTGTAAAGGGATATAGGATTATTGATATTTCCTCTGACCGGTTCATCATTGAGTGAAGTGTCTAATTCGAGGAAAGTGTCTCGCATGCACCTCATTAGCTGCATCCAGACACCTTCATTCTTACACCTATCCGAGATTATGAGCATGCACATGCCGAATAATATTCAGATGAGATTTTTGATTCAAAGGAATTAGATGATTTAGATTCAGAGTCAGTACAGTCAGATGTAGAGTCAAAGAATATAGATATAGTTACAGAGCCAGAGAAAAGGCCCAAGTAGGCACAAACTACTCTTCAGGTTGCAGGGGATCTCGTTGGTGATCCAGACGATACTAGGAGGACTCGATCTGATTTCGAGGATCCTCTTGTTTCACTCACTGCCACTGAACCATTTCCCTCCAATCATTTTTTCTTGGTTCAGTCTTCAGATCCATAGTCTTATGGCAAGGTTATTGGAAATATCTTTTGGGAATCCACCATGCAGGAGGAGTAAAACTCCCTTCTCAAGAACCAGACTTGGAATCTGGTTCCCCTTCCTTATGGGAGGAAACTTATTATATGCAAATGGGTCTATAGGACCAAGAGTGCAACAAATGGATAGATTAGCAGATACAAATTCAGGCTTATTGCCAAAGGTTTTCAATGGTTTCATGGTATTGACTATGATGAGACCTTCACTCCAGTAGTGAAGATGGATTCCATACGATTGGAAATTTCCATTGAAGTATCCAAAGGATGGGAAGTCCATCAGATGGACATGAAGAAAGCATTTCTTCATGGTGATCTCTTTGAGGATATATACATGGAGCAACTCCAAGGATTTATGCAGGAATCGTGTTTGGTCTTTCGACTGAAGAAGTCCATTTAGGGCCTCAAGCAAGCTTTGAGGGCATGTTATGCCAATATGGACTCCTACCTACTATCACAAAACTTTGTACGTTGTAAATCATACCCAAATTTCTACATGCTCAGGACGACTAATTCACTTGTACTTTTAGTTATGTATGTTGATGATTTGTTGATCATCGATTGCTCAAATTCAGTTATTGTTGCAGTCAAGAGGATTCTACTTGATAGGTTTTTTATGACGAGCATGAGTCCACTACACTTTTTCCTTGGACTCGAGATTAGTTAGGATGCATCAGGCATCAAACTGTCTCAGGCCAAGTATGCATGAGATCTCCTTGAGAGATTTCACATGACATACTGCAACTCTGATCCACTCCTTTCCTATGAGGACTCAAACTTGAGGATAGAGGGGAGACTCCATTGGTTGATATCACACTGTACAGACAATTAGTGGGGATCTTGTTGTATCTCACACACTCCAAACTAGACCTCTCCTATGCAGTTGGTGCAGTTTCGAGGTTCATGCAGGAGCAACATGAGCTACATTGGAAGGTTGCAAAGTGTATCCTTCAATACATACACGGAACCATCACCTTTGGGATTCATTATGAAGAAGACTCTACATTAGATATCATTGGGTTTCTTGATTCTGATTGGGCTGGCGATAGCACTGATCACAAGTCCACATCTGGTTACTCACTCAATCTTGGTTTCAAGCCTATCTATTGGTCGAACAAGAAGCAAGATACCATTTCTTTATCTTCAGTTGAGGAAAAGTATAGAGGGGTAGTTAACATAACCATTCATGCTATGTGGCTACAACATTTTCTAAGTAAGTTGGGTATTCAGTTTCATCGGTCGATTGTCATATGGTGTGACAACCAAATCACTTTGAAGTTCTACAGAGATCCAGTTCAGAGGTAGTGAACGAAGCACATAGAGATATGCATGCACTATATCCAAGACTTATTACATGAGGGGGTCATCAACTTAGAGTTCTGTCCTTCATCAAAACAAACAAAAAACATCTTCACCAAGACCTTCACTAAGCAAAAGTTCCATTCTTTGTGAAGTCGTCTTGGAGTGAAGGACATGATTGCCTAGAAGCTATAGTTATTCTTTTTACATACATTGTAACTTGAGGGGGGGGGTTCTCCCATGATGTTTTCCCTCTTTACTCACATTATTTCAGTGTATCTTTTGCATTTGGGTACCTAACATGGCCTCATTTCCAGGACCCATTCTTTATTTTCAGCATAGTGATGGTCAGGGGGGTTGTTGGAGTTACTTCACACACTCCTAGGATTTATTTTTCCTAAGTCTTTTTCTTGTTTATTAGTCATAATTAGTCATTATCCAGTCTCCTAATTTTAGGGGAGAATATTCCACCTAGAGAATATTCTCTTTCAGTTGACACTTCACTTTGACTAGTTGAGTTGAGTTTAGATGTTGCATTGGTTTTGTCACCATGCAACATTGAGATCATCACCATGATAATTCGACCTTTCCTTTGTATCATCACCAGACTGGCACAAAACCCATGATTACCTTACTTAACTCCTCACTACTCTCTGTTCATTCATTTAACTGAAGACTAGTTGACTAGTTAACTCAACTAGGTGGCAATTCACTCATGTAATTGCCTGAGAGACTAGACTAGGTGGCAATTCACTCCTGTAACTATTGGTGTGTGCACATATCACTTTATACCACAACCATCATGAACTGGTTCTCCTCCAGTGTGCAATCATTGAGTTATACAGAGTATATTAGGTATAAATTATTCATTATTGACAACAGTTAATGAAAATTCTTTCATTATTTCTCTCCTTCTTCTTCTTTCTCAAATTATCTCTGCAAATGTGTGTATTATTGTTTATCTAGATCTATTACGTGAAGGTTCAACACATGTACAAAAACATATTTTGAGACCTTGGAGTTTAAGATATCCTGAAAGGAGTCATTCTTCTAAATCATTGTTCTTCTTAAGGCCTTCTTGTTTCTGACTGTCATTGATTCTGAAATATGAATCTTCTAGGTGGAGCAGTGTCCCCATGATATTCCTTGTAAAATAAATTATCTCCTCTGGCTGTCTCTCCATAGATTCTTGGATGTGTTTCTTAATTTCTTGTTTTGGATATTGATCCATTTTCTGTCTAATTGTATCCATGTCCAAAATTATAATGATTTGGCCTTTGACTCTTGATAATATCATTCAAAACTTTTGAGTTGTTCTACATGTTTTTCTTTTGAATATGTTTTCTCAATATGACAATATTTGATTCTGAATTTCCAATTATCTTGTCTCTTTATTCTAACCGTTCTTTGAGTGATTCTTCAATTCTTTTGTCTTCTTCAACTTGAATTTTTAATTTGGTGATCATTTGTTCTAGTTCTTCAGAGTTGGAACTTTGCAAATCCTCTTTTCCTTTTAGTTCTTCATGTAGTAGCTTGTTTTTCTTATTTTCCCTTTTTATAACTTCTACGGCACTCATCAATTATTATTTGTAATCAACTTCTTCCTCTTCATATTATTCTTGAGTTAATTCTTCATCAAAATATTCTATTTCCATGAATATAACCCTTTATGTCTCACTTCCACTGTCTTCTTCTTCGTATGATGAGGTGTTATCTTATTTTGTGAAAAATATTTTCTTGAAGAATTTATTTTTGGTTTTCTTTCCTTTGTACATTTGTTTTTTTTATTTGAATCATCTTATTCATTTATTTTCTTTTTCTTATGGGGAAATTTGTTATAAAAATGAACAATACAACCACAATTAAAACAAATAAATGTAATCTTATGTTTATATT
The DNA here is from genome assembly GCA_009831015.1 of Picea engelmannii. Classification (NCBI taxonomy): domain Eukaryota; kingdom Viridiplantae; phylum Streptophyta; class Pinopsida; order Pinales; family Pinaceae; genus Picea; species Picea engelmannii. Next base: position 1,093,549 of record ML779779.1, read on the forward strand.
TGTCGTTGGTGCCATTTTTTAGTCTTCTGACAAAGTTAACTATTTCTTCATCATCTTCTGAGATGTCACTGCTGCTACTATCTTATTTTTTATTTTTATTTCCCTTTTTATTTGAATTATTGGATTATTTGAATGTTTCTTCTTTTGTAATTGGATTCTTCTATTCAGTTCTCATTTAATAGGCCGTGAAAATTCCATGTAGTTCATCCATTCTTATTGAATCCATATATGTTCTTTCTTCTAGTGCTAAGATATTAGGATCAAATCTCATTGGAAGATATCTTAGTACATTTTGAAAAATTATATATTCATCAACTTCATCTCTCAATCCTCTGATTCCATTCACTGTTTCATCAACTTGTAAGAAGTAAGTTGCAATATTTTCATATTCCTTCATCTTTAGCTATTCAAATTGACCTCTGTAAGTTTGAAGCTTTGTTTCCTTGAATTTTTCATCTCCTTCCTAAAAAATCTGAAGTTTGTCCCAAATTTCCTTTCCAGAGTTGCAATGTATAACTTTGACATATACTAAATCACCAAGACCATTCAGAAGTGAATTTTTGGCTTTTGATTTATTTTGACTGATTTTCCTTCTGTTGTCATTTTTTGGTGGAACTGTTGGTTCTTTATATCTATATACACCTGATTGTCAAACCTCAAATCCTTGTGCTTGTACATATGTTTTCATCCTTATTCTCCAGAATGCATAGTTATGTCCATCAAACTATGGTATTCCATTTTTATACATATTATTTCTCTCCATGATCTACCTTTCAGTGGTTAAACTGATATCTGAAGGAACCCTCTCTGATACCAATTGCTGGATTACTAAGAGGGGAAGTGAATCAATAATAAAGGTTTTTAATCCTTTTAACCAAAGTATGCAAGTCTTATTTATCTTTATGATCAATATACCAATATCATTCAACAAGTGCAGAGTAAATAAACCATGAACAATTAAAAATCATATGCATACACTATACACTGGTATTTTTATGTGGAAACCCAATGCGGGAGAAAACCACGTAATGATTTTTATTATATGTATTTAAGAATTACATTCATTGTAAGAAACAACTTCCTTTGTTCTCCAGTTGTAACTAGAATGAGGCTCCAACCCCCTATATTTCGATGCTACAACCCAAGGGAAGCTCCAAATCCTCAATTCTCTAGCTACAACTAGAAGGAGGCTACAAACCCTATGTTATTAAGATACAACTAGAAGGTGCCTATAAACACCTATCCTTTCCCCATCCAACCACCCTAAAATATTAGTGTCAAATGATGAAACCACTCCCACACTATCACTATGAGATATACCATTGTAAACCTGTACCAACCTGTACCAACAACCTATAACCAACCTATGCCACTAACATGTAACTAACCTTTACTTGTCCTCAAATTATACAAACAAAACCCAATAGATACGGGACCTGTATATGTTGGAGATCATGTATGTACGCACCATGTCTATACTACATCCTACATATGTACATGGTTTGTCTATACTGCAACTTGTATACACCTTAAGAAATCTAGGATTTTCACCTTTTTTGAAACTTGAAACACTTTGCTTCCTCTGTCATATCAACCTACAACCTGTCACTCTGTCTTATCTGTAGTTGTTCCCTACACATATTATTGTTCCTAATATTGATTCTAGGATCATAGAATAATCTCAGGCATCCAAAATATTTATAACAATTCTTTTGTGATGATTTTTCTACCTCCATTTTTGAATATACAAATTCAAATGAATTTTTTTTATGATTAGAAAAGACAGAGCCATTATCTCTTTCCTTGAGTCTTTAAATTTTATATTATGAAAAGTATAATCAGTTAAAAAATATTGTTAAAACAAAGTAAGGTATAAAATAGAGATAAATCTTACCTCATCCACAGTAGAATAATTATGAAGGAGTCCCTGATAGATTATTTAAAAATGAGGAACCTCTCATAGTTACAGGTCTTTTTTTACTGATAGTAATAGCAGAGGAAAAAATGTAACTAGACAGACTTCCAATATATGGATATCACAGTAGATGTATTACTAAATTGTGATCTTTCAATCTTCAAGAGCCCTTGAATGAAGACAATATGATTAAGAAGTGGAAATACAAAGAAAGCACATAACACAAGGAAATAGGACGTAGAATATTTGTCTTCTCTTTTCTGTTGATATTGAATGAGTTCTCTTTTACATATGGAAAAAGGAATCCTTGAATAGATATTATATTTATTTATCTATACAAAAAATGTATTAACTAAAGGTACTTAGACATCCCACATTTTTGTTATCTCAAAATAGAATATAATCAAAACTAGAAGATACATAGATATATTTCTGGATTTGATGAGATTTATTTGTTTTGTTGGCACTTCATTTGTCCTCTATTTGCCCACAGAGGAACTTGGTTTCTTATGATATTTGAATTGAGCATGTAGCTCCATTAATGCCATAACAAATTTAGATGTTTCAACATCCACATTCAATTCAAATGCAAAAACCTTTTTATGTATCAATGGTAATTTTTCTTGGATATTCACGACTTCTTGTGATGTAACTGATTGTTGTAAACTCGGTTTTACAAATAGATCATTTACCATTTGTAAATTAACATGATTCAATTGTTGGATAGCATTTTCTTCCTTCTCCCTAATTTTCTTTGAATTCTTCTTGCTCTTTTCAATCTCAATTTTCCAAAGTGTATTAGGGATAGCATTACCATCAAGCTCTGTCATTTCTATCTCTACAATTTAAAGAGTGTCAATACAAGCTTCCTTTTCTTCTCTGGCTATCTTATTACTTTCTTCTAGATTTGTTTGACAGGCCTTTAAATCCATCTCTCCCTTTATATGCTCAAACTTTGAAAAAGGGGCAACCCAAGGTACAATTATCTTTTGTCTCCAGAATATAAACTCTTGGAACTTAGACCTAGATGTATAGGATTCCTTCTCCTTTTTATGAATATTCTTCAATAAATTATTGATTACTTGATAATGTTTTTAAAAAATATCCATATTCTGGTATAGGTCTTGCTAGACAGTTTCTAGCTTTGCATTTATTTCATATGCTTGCTTCTTAAATGTAGATATGTCCATTCTCGTGTTCTCAAATGAAGTTATTCAAGACTGTAATTTCTCTATTAATTGGTCTTGTTGGGAAAACATAGTATTTCTCAACTGTTGATTTTGAACACTAAATTTCAATTTGTCTTCTAACTTCTTTATTCCTTTCTTAAAACCCTGTCTAATTTCATCTATATCAACATTGATTTTACTTCTCGTAGTCATTTTGATCTATCGCATATCATTATGCAATTGTTCAACTAGAATATTCTTTTGTTCCAGTTGTTTTGTGAGAATATCCACTGACCACTGGTTGGCAGTGGCAAAGGCTCTAAATGAATCTGCAACTTCTCTTGCAAATTCAAGATCATATTGTCCATGTCCATCATATATCACTTTATTCCTTTTAACAGTTATTCCTTCTTTTTGTCGAGATTCCATTATTATGATAGCCTTGCTTTTCTTGTTGAAAAAGAAGTTTGTTGGATGCATATCTTTAGGTTGAATAGGTGTAAGGTCATCTATATTAATAAATTATGCACCAGATAACCTAGACCTTGTTGCAAGAGGAGTTACTGATGGTATGGGAGAACTAAGTGCAATAGATGTTTTTGGATTGGTGGCTTCTTTCACTAGAGTTTCAGTATTTATAAGTGGAAGAGGAAACTTATGCCCATGATTCATAAAATATTCAAATGATGTTAATAATTTCTACTTATCTTTACCTAGTATTGATATTATTTCATCTTTGGATAATGTATCCATGTTCTTATCTTCTACCTTAACCTTCTCCTTAGGCAATCTATGTTTCGCGAGCTCTATCGATTCTATCACCTGTGAGGTTGAATTGAGTTTTTGTTCTCTCTGCAATACCTTGGGCAGACTATTTCTTCTATTCTTCTGAAAACTGAGGAAACGTGACTGTTGATCTTGAGGTAAATTTTGAAATCGGATCTTAACTTCATCATAGGATCTCACTCCTTTGAAAATTTCATCATAGGGGGAATATTCATGTATATGTTTTTTCATATTAAATTGAGATAAATGGTTCTCAACCACCCTATGAGGATCATGCCTTTTATACTCAATTTCAACCAAATTTATAGATTCTAAGGCTGAAGATTCAAACTTAGCGTGTCCAAAATCGGATAATGAAAACACACCAACCTATATGGGAAAGGTTGGCCACACTCTTTTCTGTGATACTTTCAATTATTTGCTTATTCCTCCTGACACTATTAGATAAACTACTTATCTGCAAACCATTTTTTCAGGTAAGAATTTGGGGAGAGCATGAGGAGAAATATAGCATCCAAACACTTTGAAATAAGAAACGTTTTCCTCAACATACCAATCTACAATATCACCCAAATTTCCAATGATTTGCTCTAAAATTCTGGGGGGAGGCTTTCCATAGATAGTTACATGAAATGGGATTACTACATTATGACAAATTTCATAGAATAAATCCTTTGAATTTTCCTCCCATAACTTAGAATGATAAAAATGAAGGGGCTCGGTGCAGGCCAGGGTCCAACTCCAATTCATGAGAGGAAAAGGAGTCCTAAAACATATTGCATCCATGATGTATGTAGACATATAAAAGGGGGAATTTTGTCCTTTAGAATTAAACATGTTGTATTCCATAATTTCTTTGGATAAGTTATTTGATAACATTTTTCCCTAGTCAAAAGTGTAACCCTCAACAACCTCATAGATTATGGGAACCCATTCTATGGTAAAATGCATAGGAATTTTCCTACCGAACATTCTAAAAAGCATCATGGAAATGTACATAATATGAGAATCCAAAGATGTTGTAGAATATATTCCATGCGAATCATATTTGAACTTATTTGGATTACCCCACCAGGTGTTTATTATACCGTGGCCATTTCTATCGTACTTAGTGCATTCCTCCTCCTCAAACTTAAATATAAATGATGAAATGTAGGTATATTTCGGTTTAGAGGATAATTTATACATTACTTGAATATGTTTAGGTTGAAAAGAGTCGATAGAGTTCTTATAGTGATTGACAATTATTCTTGTTGGGATGTCTACATGCTCTAGGGCCCAGCTTATCATATCGATGTAAGGCATCAATTTCAGCTGAGAAGCAACTTTGTGTAATTCAGACTTAGCCACATGTCTGAGCTTAGCTGAAAATGTATCATCGTCTTATTTCACTGAATCATATGGACAAAGAATGATCTCATGCTATAAAATTTCATACACATGCTTTGAGGTTTTGGTGGCATCTGTTAATCAAGAAGTAGTATTTTAAAGTATATATGTGTTTGGGTTTGATTCGTTAGCTGATGAATATTGTTTCTTTCCTTCTTTGTGTGGCGCCATGATTTTGGAAAGATGAAGTTAATCCTCCTATGAGAAGAAAAAACTCGTTAGCTTAGAATGCTTGAATATGAAACTCTCAAATGTTAATGGAAAAATTGTTAGAAATTTGAAATTCATTTGTTTACGGAAATATTAATATATAGATATCTTCTAATTAATCTATTGACAGAGTAATAATTTTAAAATCTGTCAAATGTATTACCTGACGGTCACAACACTTATCTGAATCTTTAACCCTAGTCGACTGGGAATATTATTAATGAATCTAATTAAATAACATACCTCGATGGTTCAACATTCAGGAATTTTGAGTGAAGAACAATATATATCTCTCGAAGGATAAATTCACGGAACAATTAATATATAATTAATTATTGATTTTTTGTTTTATTTAATCATGATTTATAGCCACTTTGAGTTTTACGTACTTCAAAATTTTGGCATTCGAGGGTTTTGAATGCATATAAATAGATATCTCCCGAAGGTCGAATCCCCGAAGAAAATAATCAAACCTTTTTTAAGTACTTCGGGACTCTGAAAATCCAGAGCTCCGAGAGTTCATGAGATTGTATGCGCGATAAGTATTTTGGTAGCTCGACATTTAGGAGTTCGAAATGTAGATTGACGAATATCTCCCGAAGGAAAATATCCCAAATTTATGTGGATATGATGAAGTCACTTTTAGTGATATGTCACAAAAAGGTGAGTGACATGTGTCACCTAAAAACATGTGAATGTTCTGACAAAAATGCCAAAAATAAGTGTCACCTGTCAACCCATAATAAGGTTTTATGAGAGGTGTCTTGTGACTCATCAGTAGATATGTTTAGAATATTTTCATGGGAATCTATCTCCAGGACTTCGGAGCTTCGTAACTTTGGGGTTTTTAGTTCTTTAAACACTTTGACTTTGAGACTCCTGAAGTGTGAAGTATCAAAGTGACTGTCAAAGATTTCTTTTGTTTAACACTCATGCAACTTTAGAATTCCAAAATCACGAGACTCATTGATTTGGTTAGATAAAAATCTTTAATGGATGATATTGGAGCGCCCTCTCAAGATATAATTATTATATATTTATTCAATGAATAATGATCTCCCTATGTTTTTGTGATTGTTTTTTTAAAGGAAAAAAATGAAAAATATTTGAAAGTTTAAAAATTAAAATTTCTAAAGTGTTCTAACAAATACATCATCTTATACATCCCCTAACCAAGTGCATCTATGTCTCTCTATTCATGTGTCATACATGTGTGTACAATTATGAACAAGTGTAATAATCCTCACATGGAATAGACATGAAACCCTTACTGATATGCATCCTCACACCATACAAAAAAATTCACATCCACTTCATGACCAAAACCCTCAACCATGTACCAACAAATGCAAACTATGTCTCAACACTTGAACCAACAAGATGAACCAATGAATAATACCAACATACCAGTGTTGTATTTCTGTAGATCTAGCTCATACCATAAGTGTCATACAACCAACACCCTCTCTAGGGAAAAACCTCAAACTCCCATAGCCATATCTCATGGAGACAACAATATCCAACTACACATAAGAATATGACATACCTTTTGAATATATAGATAGATCTACTATACCTAACCACTATAGATCTTCCTAGGATCTTTCTTTCAAACTCTAAGAGGTTGTCACCCTCAACAAATCAAGATTTCATGGATTTTCCCACATGTATGTGCCATGTTATACTTATAGCCCGCGTATGTATGCGCACTTCTCCATTTCACCCCACATACATACACGCCCTTCTCCACTGCAGCCTCCATACACCTTAAAAACTAGGGCTTTTTCAGTATTTCTGCAATTCTGAAACTTTTTATGTTAACCCTTCATGCTACCTCGGACTTGTGTAACTTTAGATGTATCAAGAATTTCCTACAATAAACCTTACACAATAATATATATTCAATGTGCTCAATAGGTGCTAATAAGAGAGTTTCTATCTTATTTATACTTCCATGTAGCTTCCTCAAAGGGTTACCTTATAACCAAGTTAACCCAACTCCCTTCTTTCTAGGAATAACTCACTTCTAACCACTTTTCCACTTATAACAACTTTATCCAGAAATAGTAAACTCTTCACTTGTAGTTGCAACTAATTTATTTTTAATTATTTTCTTATTGCAACAACTTAACCCATGATTAACTCTTAGTTTCACCCATTATGACTAGTCAACTTCTTCTAAGAGTTTCTAGAATAGTTTGACTTCTTTTAAATTCCAGAGGCTTCTAGATAACTCAAGAGGGATCTACAACTTCACAAGGTTGTAACTCTCTAACTGTGAGGAGTTATGTCATGTTCCACATATCAACGAAAATGGCATCATACGTACTATCCATATAGAATAGTATTACCTACAAATATACTAATATTCATAGCATTATACATCAAACAAATTAAGTCACTTAACCATATTGTTGGAGCTACCAGAATTTTCTATTGGACTTTCTTCAAGGCTATACATCAATGAAAACCAACACAATTAATCAAAAATCAATGTTAACTTTGGTCCTCCAACATATACCATGATATTTGTAATGGTTACCCCATTCTCTTAATTGAAGCTCGTTGTAATTTAGTGGAGTCTAACACCATGATTACTTACCCAAAATATAAATTTAATTGTTTCTGACAAATTTAAACAACGATAAGCTCTTTCTTATCAGTTTTAGTATGATCCATATACACCATATGTTAAAAATAAGTTAGTAAAGGGTTTGTGAGACTCAACTTAGTTATTGGAACATATAAGAAGACAATCAAATTAATAATATCGGTAATCATAAATGTTACATACATGAGAAGTTTAAAGATAATATCTAGAATGACCATGAGATCATTAATAAAATAAAACTTCAAACACTACAAAGAATTTATCAATCCTAATGGCTTGATTGAAATTATTTTTGCACCATTATGAGTTGTTAAAAAATGAATATTGGTTAAATTAAAACTAACAATACATAACTTTAATTAAGGTTGATGCTGAGAAACATTTTTTTTAAACAATATGCCATTTACATTTCATAATATAACACTTGTTTATTCCTTCATAACTTAAATACTCTTTATAGAATGAAGTATCTTGAAATCATAATGACTTTGGTATTTGCATTTCAATTATGTTCAATGAAACAAATAAGTTTTTAAAAAATATTTAGTTTGACTCGATTTATTTGTTATATAAACATTACTAGTGTTCTAGGATGGTTATCATATGGCATACCATGAGTATGATTGAAAATACTAAAAAAACAAAGATTGTGATAATCAAATCTAAAAATATCACTTATGTTAATTTTGTGTATGACAATAATAATCTAGAGGAAGTTAATTCATAGAAAAATATAGTAGTTGATATTTCTAACAATCTTGAATGGAACTATAACGTTATCAATGGAGGATGGAAAGCATATTTTTATCTCGAAAACAACTAGAAACAAATAGACTTCTAGTTATGTGAAAAAATGAACTTCTCTTCAAGATGCTCGTCCCTCCTAATATCTTATATGGATGTGAAGTTTCTCATTGAAACATATATAGACAATCGTGTAGGAAAACTGAGAAAAACCAAAATCATTTTACAATATATTATATTAAACTTAAATTAATGTATTCCCTATAATATCCTCTGCATACAAACAAATTCCCCCCCATTGACAATATTGGTGTGACTAGGTACCTAATGTACAAGCACAAGACAAGGAAGCCTAGGTGATCTGGATTTATAAATGGAACGAAATAAAATATAGATGTATAGAAAAGAAATAGACAAAGATACAGTAAAAATTGACTTCTATTAATAAAGAGAATATGTTTAAACTATAAAAATGCAGGTTGGAACAAACTTTCTTGAATGGTCACAACTTATCTTTGAGAAGCGATCTGATGATTACGCTCATTCGCAAGAATATGGTTACAATGAGGTTTCAAATGCCTCTTTAATATAAAGCATAAATCAGAAAACCATAAACATCTAAAAACATAACCATGGGAGATGAAGTGCCAAAAGTCATATGGGCCCCAATGGGGGTAAGTTGGTACATCAACTTCCCAAGGTCGTAACGTTTGCATATGATCTTCGTTTTAGGCGTACAATATCTCATTGGAGATAAATATACAAAGAATACACATGTTTCCATCACACTCTAGATAAATCTTATAGTGTGATTGTGCCACACCCAAAAAACATTGATTAGGGACTCAAAACGACCCTGAAAGTTTAGGACCCAAAAACTAGGAAAAAACTACCAAAATGAAAATTGTTCTTTGATCTAGTGGAATAGGTGGGTGGCCATCGATATCCACATGGATTAGTCCAAGACCTTTATGAATCAATGGTCTCCTTTTTTTTGAGTACCCCCATGTTGGTGTTAAGCCCTAATATTGGCTCATTACACCTTAACTGGGGCATATTATATTAGTAATGTTATTTTATTTATGTCGAATTTAGGCCATTAGTTGTAATTATACCTCCTAGTCTCATATATATACCAATGAAACATTTTCATTTTGAATCATCTTGTACTTGAACATTTAAGTGGGGTAAAAGGAGGTTTCCCCCCTCGAAGAGGCTTATTATCTGAAATTATCTCTTTTTCAAGGCGTTGAGTACTTTTTCTGAGGTTTTTCTATGCTATATTGGTATTTGGTTCTTAACATATGGTATAAGAGCTCAAGGTCTTGGGGTTTTGTTGCTACATCTGAGACACCTTGGCATTTTCGTTATAACTTTGTTTCTGCAACATTTTAGACAAAACTACTTGGAGGATATTAGTAGATGGATAAAGGTACGTTGGGCTAAAAATTCATCTATGGAGGCCTTATACTTTCGGAGATACAGCCTGTACAAGATAGGGTCATGGAATCATCCTGAAATGAGTCATTGTGGAATTTTCTCTATACACACTTTTTTGTAATGTTTCAGACCCTAACCTTTGGAGGCCATTTACAAAAATTAGAAATGTATCTATGGTAAAAATTTCATCTTTTGGGTCATCTCAAATTTGTAGATACACCCTATGTAAGATAGGGTATCTAACTAGTCCTATTGACTAGTATCAAGAAGGTGTTCCAGGTAAAACAATCATAACTTCTTCCTAGAGTTTCCAAATTGAGTGGGACTAGTTTCATTGGATCGTGGACAGTCTGTATCTTTTCTGGTGCGAGGTTCATAATTTTATATCAATTATTTTATGTGGGGCATGCTATATAAGTGAGATCTCCTAGAACGGACAAAAATCGACAAGTTGTGCGAAAGTTACCGTAAATTCCACTTGGCACATCCAATTTTAATCAGACCTATGGCATTGCAGAGAAAAAATATCAGAGAAATACATCAAACAAATTTTCATACCCAGAAGGGTTGAAACATGGGAGATACAACAGAAGAAATATTTTCTAACAGAACCACCTCAAAATCAAGGTTCAAAAGTGATACTTGGCCAACATGCCACCAAAAAAGGGAACTTCTACACCAACTAAGCCTCCAGAAAATACTACTTGGACTCTTGATGAAGGTGAAGAAATGCGTAGGGACATAAATGA
>ML779779.1:1136022-1149476 GCA_009831015.1 Picea engelmannii
ACTGTAAATGAAAAACAACTCAAATAGCCCACTCCCTGACTCAATCCGGAGTCCAAGGGAGTTCCACCGATGCCTCTGCATCCTCAAGGTCCGAAACCCTGCACACTCAAAGAAACCGAGTCAATAGCATCTGTATATAGCAATAGTAAAACATCCTGTCATCAATCATGACGCATCATCATCATGGTTCATCATCATAAAAATCCAGATCACTTGCGAGCAAGTGTCCCCAAAGAATAAGTTTTGTCAGTGCGCCAGAGCGGGATGTTACAGAAAGAATAAGAAGGATAAGGTAGGATCAGGAGTGTGCAGTTGAGGCACAAAATAGAGAAATAAAAAATATGAATAAAGAAAATAATAGAGAAAGGGAAGAAAGAAGGTGAAAAGGAAGGATGATATTTGGGCATGCTAAATATATAAAGACACACAAATTAAAGAAGAACAACATTCAGAGTGAAAAATAAGCTTACAAAAGGAAAAGAAGGAAAATCAAGATCGATCAACAAGTCAAGTTGAGTTGTCATGAATTGTAATAGGGTTTTAGGTTAAGTAAAGTAGAGTTTTAAGACCTATAATTCATGTATAAATATGTAAAGGGTTGGGATAATAGGGGTTATTCTCAAGTGATACTGTGGAGTCTATTCCAATCTGTGGAGAGTTCATGTTTTCTGAGAAGAGTGATAGAATAGGTTTAGAAGCAAAGAGTCTATGTATGACAGTTAATGAGATGTTGTAGAGAGAGAGAGAGAGGCTTGCACTTCATATCAAATATGTTAGATGAAGGGAAACATATCATGATTTATCTTTGTAAGTGTAGTGTGAAATCCTAATACAATTACATAAATAATAATAAAGATCCAGTCATTGTGGACATAGCCCACAGCTAGGTGAACCACGTTAACTATTGTGTTTTCTTGTATTTTATTTGATTGAACATGGATACTTTCTTGATGCATGTTAGACTATATTTTTATTCTTTGTGATAATTGCAAGATAGATATGAATGTTATAGTACTTGGTTTATGTTGCAATTTGAAGGATAATGGTAACACACAATTAAATTCACTAAGTAACCTAAGAATAGAAAATACAGAATAACATGCACAAAATAGATAGTAATAATGACAAGGTTGATCACCTCCCATTCCCTCACTACTGCAGAAATTTGGTTCCTGCAACCCTAATTGATTCCTCTAGTGATACTTCACTTGCATGCAGGTGATATAGAAAGTCTCGGTGTCTGAAGGTTTTTTTTTGTCAAGATAACTCGAACCTAGGGTCTTACAAGCATGCATGCCAACAAATGGTTATATTGTTGGGACCCGAAATCTATGATTGAGGGAATGTTTAGGAGGCTGACTAAGAAAGATTTCTTAGAATGGTTAGAAGAGAAGGAATGAGATTTTTCTCAGAAAGAGAATAGAAACCCTAAGATGAGTTACGAGCAATGAATGAAAGGTATGTATACACCAAGCTGCATGAAATTTTATTTGGTGAATTTCCAATTGTTTTGACCGAGTGGTTATAAATATTAGTGGATAATACTGGAAGGTATCAAACCACATCACCAAGGAATTGGACTCATGAGTTGGTAAGAAAACTAAATTTTGTAAGTAATAAAACTTCATGTGCAGTGGATTTCTAGTTGGAGAGTATATTAGGTAGATATATTACATAATTTGAAGTAGATTGTACATAGACATACAGTGTTGCAGAAAGGGACTTATTCAAAGGATCGCATGGGAGGTTCATGAAATCATAGGGTAAGTGGATAAACACGATGTTGTGTGACAAGTGCATGATGAGAATGGATTATGAATGTTAAGGGGCTTCATGCAGATAGGGGAACTAGGGTATGACAAAAAGATAGTCCGAGGGCATGCGAGAATGAAGGGAGATATGAAGAAGGATGGAAGGGATTGAGGATGTGGAGAATTGAAGAAGTTGTATCAGAGGAAGAATATGAGTTTCGAGTAATGCATAGTGGAAGGAGGTACAAGAGGACAAATATTGTGGCTAAGAAAGGAGAGCTTTGTAGTGAGACATAGTGGAGAGGACCTTTCACAATAGTCCAAATCATGGAGATACCACACATAAAAGAAAAAGAAGAGGATTTCCAGTCCAATACTATAATATAAGAGTTGTCAATTCCTAGTCATACTAGATCATGTGTTGAATCCAAGACCCCATGTGCATCACCACAATCAGAGATAAGAGTTGAATTCTTATCAAAATCACTTATAGTTAGAAAAGGATGACAAAGTAGTAGACATCAGAGTAGTGTAATTAGTGCATAGAGTCAGATTCAACCAACATCGCCAAGAGGAGGGACTACACAAAGCGACATGGAAGTGGTAGCAACACCCTCAAAATTCCTAAGTTCTAGGGAGTTGGGCCAGGGGACCTAGAACAAAATCTATTTATATGTGAGACAATTTGGGTTTCAAAGAATGTACAATATGAGGCTATAAAGATTGCACAGTTGGAAACAACATTTAGAGGTCACACATTAGTATGATTCATTAAGATGAAAAGTACCATGCCGATAGGACATGACAAGACTTTAGCAGAGATAATACAAGCATTCTTGAAAGAGTTCAAGGAACCAAAGTCTAAGTCTCATTACATTATAGAGCTGAAGGAAATTAAACAGGTCTAGAATGAATTAGTCTAGGATTTTGATCAAATTTTAAAGAACCTGATGGGTAGAATAACTTTACAGATCCATGATCAACAACATCAACAATATTTTATTGCAGGAATTCTACCACATATTTGTGGGATGTTGATTCAACAGAAGGTAGCATTCCAACCTAAATCTTTGGAGATTGTGATGAAGTTGGAAGAATATCCTATTGGAGATAGTGGAGGGATGGTAAAAGTCTAGACGCAATTAGTTTCTTTGACGATTCAACTAGAAGAACTCACAAGAGGGAAGGAAACTTAGGAACAAGTCTAGTGTATCAATTGTATGACTGAAGGTCACCACAAGGATGAATTCCCAACATTCGTACAATATTTGGAAACTGGAGCACTGTATCCATTACGAAGAGGGGGAAATTGTGAGATATGTAAAAAATGGGGACATCATCGAACTGAGTGTCCATTACTATAGAAGTATTCGAGTACACCAAAGAGATTATTTTGTAATTTTTGCAAATTATTCGAACATGAAGAGATGGATTGTCATGCATTATATGTGATGAGGGAGAACACTTTAGATATGTACAAGACTTAGGAGGAGAATGTTGTGACAGAAGGAGGTGGTCCATAATACAATAATTAGAGAGGATTTAATCCAAGAAATAGAGGAAATTTTAGCATAGGTTAAGGCAGAGGAAATTTTGGCAGAGGTGGAAGAGGGCCAATAATATGTTACAATTATAACCAAACATGACACTTAGCCCATGAATTCCTGAATTCGTGTACAACATGAACATATTGTAGAGCACTGGACCATGCAATATAATATTTTCCTCAACTACTTTTGAAATGGCAGGAAAGGGGGAATCAAAACCAGAATCCAAATCAGACTGTATAGAAAATATCAACCGAAAATGAAATGAAGTACCTAGAATAGTAGTCATTACACACAAAGGAGCTAGAACAGGAGTTGATGTGACAAATGGAGAAAAGTGGGCTAAGAAATGGGTTAGGAATTCAACAGGACCTATGCCGATATTAGATCCTTAGAAAGAAAAAGAGACATATCAACAGGAATGAAAAGAGGTACTTAGACATGATTGGGGAGAATCAACATTATATGTGCCTCATGTCGGTGATTGCATTGTGCTAGAGAAGCCAACTAGGAAGGTGAGATATATAAGGGAATTCATGATAAGTTTCATAGATCTAATGAAATATGGAATTGCATTGAGTGCACTATATGAGATTATTGATCATTGTATTTAAGAAAGGTAAAATCCCATCACCCAGAGGTTGGTGAATTAGTTACTACACAAAAAGAGGACCAACGGATAATTCAGATTCAGTGCGCAAATTGGATAATACGATGTGGATAATGGTATTATGGACTTGGAGTCTGATGTGAATGTGTTACCTAAGAATGCATGGGATATGATGGGAAAACCAATATGATCTTGTCTCATTTTCAGTTACAACTCACAAATTATCACACGATAGTATCAATTGGTTGATTAACAAGAATACATGTGAAAAGAGATGGGGTATGCAGTGTGTTAGACTTTGAAGTTATTGAAATCATGGATGATAGTCAACCATATCCACCATTGATGGGACTTGAATTGGCCTTTGATAATTAGGTGATAATTAATATGAAGAGGAGGGAAATGATATTTGAAGTCAGAAATTTGAAAGTTACAACACCATTAGACCCAATAGAAGGATAGGTATACATAGAGACAACAAGAGGGAACGACATTGACAACTTGTATAACATGACTATGCTTATGGATTATTATGTTAACCCCATTGCATATGGTGCGCTACATTGGAGAAGTATTATTTCTTGTGCATCAGATTCAGAGGAAGGTTTGAAGCATTGGTAGCATAGGATGCATGAAGTATCAAATAGATGGTGTCCATGCATAACCCGTTCATTGCATTGGATTGGAATATATCTATGTGATCCACCTAGTTATGATGGATTTACTAATAAACTATTATTCGTAAAGGTGTTTGAGTTGTAGGTACCCAAAAACAAATGGTTGTTAGAACAAGATGTTGTCCTAGAAGAGAGTCCATTCAGATGGTGGATTGCACACAAAGAGGGAATGTAAGACTAGTCATAGTGTAGAAGGTTAATGCAAGTGATATTTGGTACCAAGGTAGAGGATATTGCACCAAAGTATACAGGAGAGAGTGATCTAGCAGGGCATGTTGATCAATGTAGAAACTTATGGAGTTCAGTACTAGAGATAGAATGGATGCAAATATTTATACATACAATGGATACAATTATGAAGAACTGGTATCTGGAATTGGAAATGCATAGAGAAACATCCAATTGGGATGATTTGACTCAGAGGTTCAAGGTAACATTTACATTTTAACATGAATCCCCATTAATGGATGCAGTGTTACAAGCTATTTGAACCAATATTTTGGGTATTACTCTATGAAAGTAAGTTTACACAACATCCATGGAAGTTTCAAATGAATTGGTTAGGACCCTATGTGATTTAACATGTGACAGAGGCAGGTGTTGCACAGTTGGAAACCTTGAATTGAGAAGTCCTTGGAGAAATGGTGAATGGGATTCGACTGAAAATATATAAATAAGGTAGACCATCTACACAGTAATATGGACTGCGCCAGAATGCATGTATCATAACATTTGTACTATAGTGGGAAGGTAAAACACAAAAAAACATATAAAAATTAAAAAAAAAGGAAGAAAAATAAATAAAAAGTGGATATAGTAAAAGAAAAATATTACAGAGTATAAAGGAATAATAAATTGTGAAGAAAGAATGATTGTCTATCTATCTAGATGAAACTTCCAAGAAAACAAGCATGGAAGAAAGAACAGTTGCATAGTATAGTACTGAAAAGACTGTAAAAGGAATTAAGGTAAGGAAATTATGGATATAAAGGGTTAATGAAAGGTCATAAAGACGTCGTATAATCACAAATGGAAAAATTTACTGGAAATCATGACAGATTAGTAATACGAGGAAAAAACCCAATGACGGATTTGGTAATAAAGCCTCATTTATTTAACCATTCATCAACCACATTGGCAGATTGGACAAGTTAGTTAAGGCATGAAGGGGCATAAATAGTTTGTAAGGAGGCACAAAATAAATTGAGGGTCTCCAAGTGTGAATTATTGTTACTATGATTTGCATGCATGTGAGAGAAAACCAAAGCGAACCAAAGCGAACCAGAGCCGACCAAGAGACAAATATGTTGTCAAGGATTATATATTTTTACATAAATGGCACCACCGAAAGCACCAGTGCCTATAAGAAATAAGGCCCCCACAAAAGAATCACTAGTAGAACCATAGATATTGGAGGTTGAGGAGACTCTAGGAGCATCATGATCCTCGGATCCAAGGTTACCCTCTGATTACATTCCACCTAGAAAATACAACGCACCACCAGTTATAGTGTCGAAGAATGTTAACCACACACTCGTGACACCCGACATACTAGAAGGGGCCACCATCAGTGAAGATATCCTGGGGAAGGTGCCACAAATCAGACATGTAGACCATGACATGACAGACATAGAGAAGTTCCCTAAACTTGATCCCCACCATTATCTTGAGTTGAAGGTAGACCTAGAAAAAAACTAGAGCATACATGTGCCCCACGTACGGGATAGAGGATTGGAGTGAGTAGGCCTACTCATCCTACTCGACATCCCACACTTATAATGGAGAAACAAATTCAATGCATGTGTTAATTTTATCCTATCTTGCATGCATGGAGGATATATATGGCTAGACAGGCCAATTTTGATAGACACATACTTGATCATAAGGATCACATGATTACCAACATAGGGGGAATATCCCACCCTTATGCCTGCTGAAAAAAACATAGGTAGGGCCTTGTGATCTAGGTGGATATTGGTGGCCACTCATGTTAAGCCCTAAATAGTGGCTCATTACCCCTTAATTGGGGCATATTACATTAGTAATGTTATTTTATTTATGTCAGATTTAGTCCATTAGTTGTAATTATACCTCCTAGTCTCCTATATATACCAAGGAGACATTTTCATTTGCAATCATCTTGTAATTGAACATTTATGTGGGCATAAGGAGGTTGCCCCATAGAAGAGGCTTATTATCCTAACTTCTCTATTTTTCAAGGCATCAAGTACTTATTCTGAGTTTTTCTTATGCTATATTGATATTTGGTTCCTAACATATGGTATGCGAGCTCAAGGTCTTGGGGTTTCGCTGCTAGATATGAGACACCTTGGAATTTTTGCTATAACGTTTTTTCTACAAGGATTCAAAAGGAACGTCTTGGAGGATATTTAGTAGACAGATCAAGGCACATTGGGTTAAAATTTCAGCTCCCGAGGCCTTATACTTTTAGATATATAGCCTTTCTAAGATAGGATTGTGGAACCATCTTGAATTGAGTCATTGCGGAAGTTTTTCTATAAAATGTTTTTTGTAACATTTGAGACCCTGAACTCCAGATTCCATTCACATAAATTAGTAAGGTATCTGTGGTAACAGTTTAATCTTCTGGTTCATCTTACATTTGTATATAAACCTTGTGGAAGATAGGGTATCTAACTAGTCCTATTGACTAGTCTCAAGAAGGTGTTTCGGGTAAAACAATCATAACTTCTTCCTCGAGTATACAAATTGAGTGTTCCAAGTTTCATTGGATAGTGGATAGAACGTAGTAGTTCTGGTACATGTCTCATAACTTTATATCAATTCTTGTGTGTGGGGCATGCTATACAAGTGAGATCTCCTGGAAAGGAAAACAATCAACAAGTTGTGGGGAAGTTACTATAAATTCCACTTGGAACATCCAATTTTGATTAGACTTGTGGAATTGCAGAGAAAAAATATCATAGACCTGTAAAAAGTAAAATTTCATACTCAGAAGGACTGAAATTTTGGATATACAATAAAAGGAAGATTGACTAGCAGAACCACCTCAAAATCAAGGTTTAAAGTGAGACTTGGCCAACATGCCACCAAAAAAGGGAACTTCTACACCAAATAAGCCTCCAGACAGTCCTACTTGGACTCTTGATGAAGGTGAATAAATGCATAGGGACATAAATGATTTACAAAAGAAGACAATAACCAAAGATGAACTGCAAGAGATGGGAGCTAAGTTGGAGGCAAAGATGGATGGTTTAAAAGAGGAGATCATGGAAATATAGAACAATTTCATAATAGAGAGGAAACTTGAAAGTGAAAATGTATCCCATGAAATTCATGATGAGGACAGGAAGGTGAATCAAGAATGGAGAAACTCCAACTTTGGGTTGAAGACCAACCACATTCCTAATATCAATATGAGGAAGTTTGAAGGCAAGGACCCTATCACATGGATACTTCAAACGGCATAATTATTTTATCTACATAATGTGCCACATACACAAAAGGTACGAATTTCTTCTTTATATTTAGAACCCAATCAATTTGTATGGTATCGATGGATTTTTTCTCGCAAATCGCTCATCACTTGGACAATTTTCATGGAAGAAATGATATCACACTATAACGATACAAGAAGCAATACCTTTTTTAGCCAATTGATAAATCTCAAGCAAAAGGGTTCAGTTACAAAGCACATTGAGAACTTCCAAAGATTGAATATAAAGGTAACAATTATTCCATATGAGCACTTGATTGATGTATTCATAGGAACTTTAGGATATAACATTCAACATGAGGTTCACCTTTAGAAACCCAAATCATTGGAGAATGCATTTAGGGTGGCAAGAAATTTTGAAACTAAAAATATGGCTATGGCTACTAGAAGGACCAATCCTAACATCTATAGAGAGAATACTGCTCCTTGTAAAACACCTCAACCTACAAGGTTGACACCTCAACAATTGGAGGAAAGAAAAGCAAAAGGTTTATTCTATAATTGTGAAAACAAGTACAGTAAGGGACATAAGTGTGGTGAGAAGAAATTATTATACATAGATTGTGAAGAGGAAGAAGAACAAGAACCATCTCAAGATGAAATTGTAGAAGCAATTTTGTTTGAACAATTGACTCCCACGATATTGTGTAATGCATTGGCAGGAATTATCACTCCTCAAACCCTCAATATCAAAGGATATATCAAAACGAAAAAGGTAATAGTCCAAATTGATTTTGGCAGTACTAATAATTTCATTCACTATAAATTAGCCAAAGCTCTCGGCTGCTTTGTATATCAAGCACCAGAGTTTCAAGTAATGATTGCAAATGGAGGAGCTATCAATTGCTCAAGAAAATGAAAGAAGATAAATCTTAATATGGGGGAATATGTAATGAATATTCCAATGATAGCTATACCCATGGGTGGTGTTGATGTTGTACTAGGAATCCAATGGTTACAATCATTAGGAACAGTGGCTTTTAATTTTCAAGAACTTTTCATGAAATTTTCATTGGAAGGAAAAGAAATTGAATTAAGAGGTATCACAGGGAAACCCAGTAAGGTGATAAGCTCTAATGGCATGAAAAAATTATTGAAAAAGGGGTATCAAGGTGTTATTGCAAAACTATGCTCACTAGATGTTCAAAAATTGAATCCATGTATTCCTCTATATCTCCAAGGAATCATTGATAAGCATTCCAAATTATTTGAAGATATTTCCAAAGGACTTCCACCCACTCAAAATCATGATCATTATATTCACCTAATTCCTGGGAGTGTTCCTCCTGACATTAGGTCATACATATACCCTTATTCCCAAAAGAGTGAAATTGAGGGAATGGTTGAATAAATGTTAGAGACTGGCATTATTCAACCTATCCAAAGTTCTTACTCTACACTAGTGGTAATGGTATTCAAGAAATATGGCTTGTATCGTATGCATCCAAATTATAGAGAGCTCAACAAGATCTCTATTAAAGATAAGTTTCCCATTCCCTTCATTGATGAATTGTTAGATGAACTA
This sequence comes from Picea engelmannii, assembly GCA_009831015.1. Classification (NCBI taxonomy): domain Eukaryota; kingdom Viridiplantae; phylum Streptophyta; class Pinopsida; order Pinales; family Pinaceae; genus Picea; species Picea engelmannii. The sequence continues at coordinate 1,145,611 of ML779779.1, forward strand.
CATGGAGAAATCTATTTCAAAAAGTTGGATCTTCATTCAGGGTATCATCAAATTAGAATGAAGGAAGAAGATATCCCAAAAAGAGAATTCCGAACTCATGAAGGCCATTATGGATTTTTGGTCATGCCTTTTGGCCTTACAAATGCACCTTCCACATTCCAACGGTTGATGAATTCCATTTTCAAGACCTTCATTCGAAAATTTGTGTTAGTATTTTTTGATGATATACTAATATAGAGAAAGTCTTGTGAGGATCATGTGTGACATGTTGAGAAGGTGCTACAACTACTAAAGGAGCAACAACTATATGCCAAACCATCCAAATGTTTCTTTGGAGTGAAGGAAGTAGAGTATTTGGTTCCTATTGTATCTCATGAAGGTATCAAGGTATACCCTAACAAGATTAAGGCCATGATGGACTGGTCGATTCCCAAAACATTGAAGAATCTTAGAGTATTTTTTGGTTTGACAGGTTACTACCGCAACTTTGTTCAGCACTATGGAAGAATAGAAGCACCTTTAAAAACACTAACTAAGAAGGATGCATTTTCATGGACTCTAGAGGCAACTAAATATTTTGAACAACTTAAAGAGGTGATGTGAAAATCTCCTATCTTGACCACTCCATACTTCACAAAAACCTTTATTGTGGAATGTGATGCCTCATGAAATGGAATTGGTGTTGTCTTAATGCAAGAAGGAAGGCCCCTAGCTTTTGAATGTCAACCACTCAAGGGAAAGGATTTATACAAACCCATTTATGAGAAGGAAATGATGGCAATACTACATGAATTGAAGAAATGACATCCTTGCCTAATAGGTAGGCACTTCAAGGTCAAAACAAATCATGATAATATTAAATATTTCTTGGAATAAAGACTATCTTCAAAAGAACAACAAAAATGGGTAACCAATATATTGGGTTATGATTTTGAAATCATCTGTAAAAAAGGGAAGAAAAATGTTGTGGCAGATGCACTCTCAAGGAAGGATGAATATGTTGAGGCCTTTCTCAGTGATATCTCGATCATCCAACCAGATTGGATAATAGAAGCAAGGGATGAATGGAAGAATGATGAAAAAGTGTGGAATCTCATTCAAAGGTTGCAGTAAGATTCTAGTACATTAGATACATTTACATGGAAAAATAATTCACTGTGGTACAAAGATCACTTATATTTATGTAAGAACTCCCAACTAAAACAAAAGGTAATATTGGAATTGCACACCTCTCCAGTAGGAGGGAACTCTGGATTTTTAAAAACCTACCATAGGGTCAAGAAGGAATTTTTTTGGGATGTCCTTAAAACTGATGTTCAAATTTTTCTGGCATAATGTTTAGTTTGCCAACAAAATAAGGTGGAAACAATTAAGACCCCAGGTCTTTTACAACCATTTGCCATCCCAAATCAACATTGGGAGGATTTTTCCATGGATTTCATCACAGGGTTTACCAGAGTCTTAAGGAAAGAGTGTCATCATGGTGACTGTTGATAGACTAACCAAGTACGCACACTTTTGTGCACTCTCTCATCCCTTCAAATCTAGTACAGTTTCCACCGCATTCATGAAGACAGTTCAAAATCTACATGGCAGCCCAAGAATTATTGTAATGATAGAGATCCCATCTTCAATGGAAATTTTTGGATAGAATTATTTTCTTGTTTGGGTACTCAATTGGCTCATAGATCAACCTATCATCCTCAATCTGATGGACAAACCGAGATAGTGAACAAATGTCTCGAAGGATACCTTTGTTTCTTTGTCTCTGATAAACAAACATAATGGTTCAAATGGTTACCCTTGGCAAAATGGTGGTATAACACTTCCTTTCATACTGCAACAAAAATGATACCATTTATGGCACTCTATGGATACCACCCTCCTTCCATCACTTCTTCTCTAAAATAAAAATATAAGGTTCAAGCAGTGAAAGATCACATCGAGCATCAACAATAAGTTCTCCAAATATTAAAGGACAACCTGAACATGGCACAGAATCGCATGAAACAACAAGCAGATCAACATCGTAGTGAAAGAATTTTGTTAAGCCCTAATATTGGCTCATTAAACCTTAATTGGGGAATATTAGATTAGTAATGTTATTTTATTTATGTCGGCTTTAGGCCATTAGTTGTAATTATACCTCCTAGTCTCCTATATATACCAAGGAGACATTTTCAATTTGAATCATCTTGTACTTGAACATTTAAGTGGGGTAAAAGGTGGTTGCCCCCTCAAAGAGGATTATTATCTGAAATTATCTCTTTTTCAAGGCGTTGAGTACTTTTCCTGAGGTTTTTCTATGCTATGTTGAGGTTTGGTTCTTAACATATGGTATCAGAGCTCAATGTCTTGGGGTTTCACTGCTACATCTGAGACACCGTGGAATTTTTTCTATAACTTGTTTTCTACAATGTTTCAGAAGGAACGACTTGGAGGATATTTATTATACAAATCAAGGTATGTTGGGTTCAAAATTCAGCTCCTAAGGCCTTATACTTTCAGAGATACAGCCTGTACAATATAGGGTTATGGAATCATCCTGAAATGAGTCATTGCGGAATTTTTGCTATAAAAACTTTTCGGTAACATTTCAGACCCTAAACTATGGAGGTAATTTACCAAAAATAGTAAAGTATTTGTGGTAAAATGTTTAGCTTCTGGGTAATCTTAAATTTGTAGATACACCTTGTGTAAGATAGGGTATCTGACTAGTCCTATTGACTAGTCTCAAGAAGGTGTTCCAGGTAAAACAATCATAACTTGTTGCTAGAGTATCCAAATTGCATGGGACTGGTTTCATTGGATCGCGAACAGTCCGTAGTATTTTGGGTGTGAGTTTCAGAATTTGATATCAATTATTTTGTGCAGGGTATGCTATACAAGTGAGATATCCTGGAAAGGCCAAAAATTGGCAAGTTGTGAGGAAGTTACTGTAAATTCCACTTGGCACATCCAATTTTGATCAGACCTGTGGCATTGTAGAGAAGAAATATCAGAGAACTACCTAAAAGAAATTTTCATACCCACAAGGGCCGAAACTTGGGAGATAGAACAAAATAAATATTGTCTAGTAGAACCGCCTCAAAATCAAGATTCAAAAGTGATACTTGGCCAGCATGCCACCGAAAAAGGGACCTTCTACACCAAATAAGCCTCCATAAAATCTTAATTGGACTCTTGATGAAGGTGAAGAAATGCGTAGGGACATAAATCAACTACAAAAGAAGATGGATTCAATGGAAGCTAAGTTGATGGATTCAATAGAAGCTAAGTTGGATACTAAGATGGATTCCATGGAAGCTAAGTTTCATACTAAGATAGATAGTTTAAAAGGGGAGATCATGGAAGTATTGAAAAATTTCGTAACAGAGAATAAACATGAAAGTGAAAATGCATCCCATGAAATTCATGATGAGGACACAAGGAAGGTGAATCAAGAATGGAGAAACTCCAACTTTGGTTTGAAGACCAACCACGTTCCTAAGATTGATATGAGGAAGTTTGATGGCAAGGACCCAATCACATGGATACTTCAGATGGAGCAATTCTTTGATCTCCATAATGTGCCACATACACAAAAGGTATGAATTGCTTCTTTATATTTAGAACCTAATCAATTTGTATGGTATCAATGGATTTGTTCTCACAAATCACTCGTCACTTGGACAATTTTCATAGAAGAAATGATAGCACACTATGAGGATACAAGGAGCAATGCCTTCTTTATCCAATTGATAAATCTCAAGCAAAAGGGTTCAGTTACCGAGCACATTGAGAACTTCCAAAGATTGAATATAAAGGTAACCGATATTCCATATGAGCACTTGATTGATGTATTCATAGGAACTTTAAAGGATAAC
>ML779779.1:1150115-1178983 GCA_009831015.1 Picea engelmannii
TTGGATCTCCGTTCAGGGTATCATCAGATCAGAATGAAGGAAGAAGATATCCCAAAAACAACATTCCGAACTCATGAAGGCCATTATGAATTTTTGGTCATGCCTTTTGGCCTTACAAATGCACCTTCCACATTCCAAAGGTTAATGAATTCCATTTTCAAGCCCTTCCTTCGAAAATTTGTGCTAGTATTTTTTGATGATATACTAATCTATAGCAAGTCTTGGGAGGATCATCTGCGACATGTTGATAAGGTGCTACAACTACTAAAGGAACAAAAACTATATGCCAAACCATCCAAATGTTTCTTTGAAGTAAAGGACGTAGAGTATTTGGGTCATATTGTATCTCATGAATGTGTCAAGGTAGACCCTAACAAGATTAAGGCCATGATGGATTGGCCGATTCCCAAAGCATTAAAGAATCTTAGAGGATTTTTGGTTTTGACAGGTTACTACCGCAAGTTTGTTCGGAACTATGGAAGAATAGGAGCACCTTTAACAACACTAACTAAGAAGGATGTTCTAGTATACCAAGGGAGGTAATATGGGGTACCTAGTGAGGTACCCAATGGGAATGTAGTTATGTGTTATTAGTGGAAGTCATTTAATATATGAGAATGTGGTCATTCAATGTAAGGTGGACTAGGTCCACTATATTAGTAAAGACCCACTATGGTAGTTGAATGTAATAAATCTGAGAAGGCTCTCTAGAAGGTTCCTAGGAGATAGAGAGAGCTACATAAAGAAGTATAGGCAATGTAATGAAACATAGTGAAGAATATTGTGATTGTACAAGCAAGGATTGCTTGAAGAGTTTTATCCTTCCATAAGGATTAATATATGGTGTTACCCTACCTTAAGGGTTTTGGATATTTCTTGTGTTCATTGTTATGGTGAATGGTTTATGGTTTATTCTTGGTTATTTCTGAAGTATATTTGTAGATCTGGTATAGGTACTTAACAAATGCATTATTATGGACTCCAGAGGCAACTAAATCTTTTGAACAACTTAAAGAGGTGATGTGTAAATCTCTTGTATTGACCACTCCAAACTTCACAAAAACATTTATTGTGGAATGTGATGCCTCGGGAAATGGAATTGGTGCTGTCCTAATGCAAGACAGAAGGCCCCTGGCTTTTGAAAGTCAATCACTCAAGGGAAAGGACTTACACAAACCCATTTATGAGAAACAAATGATGGCAATACTACATGCATTGAAGAAATGGCATCCTTAACTAATAGGTAGGCACTTCAAGGTCAAAATAGATCATGATAGTCTTAAATACTTCTTGGAACAAAGAATATATTTAGAAGAACAAAAAAAATGGGTAACCAAGATATTGGGTTATGATTTTGAAATCGTCTATAAAAAGGGGAAGAAAAATGGTGTCGCAGATGCACTCTCAATAAAGGATGAAGATGTTGACGCCTTTCTCTGTGCTATCTCGATCATCCAACCCGATTGGATAATAGAAGCAAGGGATGAATGGAAGAATGACAGAAAAGTGTGGACTCTCATTGAAAGGTTGCAGCAGGATTCTAGTGCATTAGATACATTTACATGGAAAAATGATTCACTATGGTACAAAGATCACTTATATTTATGTAAGAAATCCCAACTCAAACAAAAGGTACTATTGGAATCGCACACCTCTCCCGTAGGAGGGCACTCGGGATTTTTGAAAACCTACCATAGAGTCAAGAAGGATTTTTTTTTGGATGGCCTTAAAACCGATGTTCATAGGTTTGTGGTAGAATGTTTGGTTTGCCAATAAAATAAGGTGGAAACAATTAAGACCTCAGGTCTTTTACAACCATTATCCATCCCAAGTTAGCACTGGGAGGAGGTTTCCATGGATTTCATCACAGGGTTACCAAAGTCTAAAGGAAAGAGTGTCATCATGGTGATTGTTGATAGACTAACCAAGTACGCACACTTTTTTGCACTCTCTCATCCCTTCAAAGATAGTACAGTTTCCACAGCATTCATGGAGAGAGTTCAAAAGCTACATGGAAGCCCAAGAATTATTGTAAGTGACAGAGATCCCATCTTCACTGGACATTTTTGGACATAATTATTTTCTTGTTTGGGTACTCAATTGGCTCATAGCTCATCCTATCATCCTCAATCTGATGGACAAACTGAGATAGTGAACAAATGTCTGGAAGGATACCTTCGTTGATTTGTCTCTGATAAACAAACACAATGGTTCAAATGGTTACCATTGGCAGAATGGTGGTATAACACTTCCTTTCATACTGAAACAAAAATGACACCATTTATGGCACTTTATGGATACCACCCTCCTTCCATGACTTCTATTCTAAAAGAAAAATCTAAGGTTCAAGTAGTGGAAGATCAGATCGATAATCAACAACAAGTTCTCCAAATCTTAAAGGACAACCTAACCATGGCACAAAATTGCATGAAACAACAAGCATATCAACATCGTAGTGAAAGAAGCTTTGAAGTAGGGGATTAGGCATTTTTAAGACTACAACCATAGAAATAGATGTCCCTCAAGCAAGCCAAGAAGGATAATAAATTATCACCAAAGTACTATGGCCCTTATAAGGTATTGCAAAAGATTGGTACTATGGCATACAAATTGGAGCTGCCTGCATCTTCCTGAGTACACCCAATTTTCCATGTTTCATGCTTAAAGAAGGTTATAGGTGACAAGATCCCAATTCAAACTATATTGGAAGAACTTGACGAGGAAGGAAAAATCATATTGGAGCCTACAACCATCACTGACACAAGAATTCACCAACTGAGGAATAGATCCATTTCAGAGTATCTCATTAAATGGAGGAAACTATCGGCTGAAGATTCCACTTGGGAAGATGAGTCTTTTATACATAAGCATATAGAGTTACTCAAGCATTGTAGACAACACTTGTCTCAAGGGGAGGGGCATGTTAATCCCTAATATTGGCTCATTAACCCTTAATTGGGGCATATTAGATTAGTAATTTTATTTTATTTATGTCGGCTTTAGGCCATTAGTTGTAATTATACCTCCTAGTCTCCTATATATACCAAGGAGACATTTTCATTTTGAATTATCTTGTACTTGAACATTTAAGTGGGGTAAAAGGAGGTTTCCCCCTTGAAGAGGCTTATTATCTGAAAGTATCTCTTTTTCAAGGCGTTGAGTACTTTTCCTGAGGTTTTTCTATGCTATATTGAGGTTTGGTTCTTAACAAATTTTTAAAGTAGGGGATTGGGTGTTTTTAATACTACAACCATACAAACAAATGTCCCTCAAGCAAGCCAAGAAGGATAATAAATTATCACCAAAGTACTATGGCCCTTATAAGGTGTTGCAAAATATTGGTACTATGGCATACACATTGGATTTACCTGCATCTTCGTGAGTACACCCAGTTTTCCATGTTTCATACTTAATGAAGGTTATAGGTGACAAGATCCCAGTTCAAACTATATTGGCAAAACTTGACGAGGAAGGAAAAATCATATTGGATCCTGAAGCCAACACTGACACGAGAATTCACCAGCAGAGGAATAGATCCATTTTAGAGTATCTCATTAAATGGAGGAAACTATCGGTTGAATATTCCACTTGGGAAGATGAGTCTTTTATACAGAAGCATCTAGAGTTACTCAAGCATTGCAGACAACACTTATCTCAAGAGGAGGGGCATGTTAAGCCCTAAATAGTGGCTCATTACCCCTTAATTTGGGCATATTACATTAGTAATGTTATTTTATTTATGTTGTGTGTAGTCCATTAGTTGTAATTATACCTCCTAGTCTCCTATATATACCAAGGAGACATTTTCATTTGGAATCATCTTGTAATTGAACATTTATGTGGGCAAAATGAGGTTGCCCCCTCAAAGAGGATTATTATATGAATTTCTCTCTTTTTCAAGTATTTGAGTAATTATTCTAAGGTTTTTCTATGCTATATTGATATTTGGTTCCTAACAACCCACCTTTTCCAACTCACTCAAAACGGTTTTCTAGCAATTTTGGCAATTTACTATTTTTAACAGTTTTTAACTTCCGGGGCGATTTTCAGGGCCTAAATGAAGGTTTTTTGGGATTGATATTCTCAATAATATCAAAAGTCTTTGATTGATCCCCCAAAATGAATCTCCTCGATGATACCTTTCCAACGGGATATCGTGCACCCAAAACAGAGATCGTATGCAAACGTTACGACCCTGGGAAGTTGATGTACTAACTTACCCAAACAGGGCCCACATGAATTTTGTTGCTTCATCTCCTAGGGTTAGGTTTTCTGGTGTCTAGGTTTTTTGAAATTCTAGTTTATTGTAAAAATTCCTTCAGAGCCTCATTGTAATGATCTTCTATCAAATGAGTTCATTCGTCACATGTCTTCTTAGAGATAAGTCATCACCATTCTAGGAAGCTTGTTTTCCATTGCATTTTACAGTTTCATATTATTTCCTTATTGAATAGAAAACCAGATTTAATGTATCTCTATTACTTTTTGTTAAGAACATTTTAATAATCTGTATTCATTTTGTTCTGCTCATAAAATCTGAATCACCTTGTCAGATGCCATGAAACACAAAATTCATGTAGTGAGAGGGGTGTGCGGCCTGGATGTGCCAAGCATATGTTACTGAGATATCATGTTTGTGACACAGGAATTAGCATGAAAATTTCTATCGAAATGTAGGAAGGAACAAGTGTCAGGAAGGGTGATAGAAATGATAGAAAAGTGTATGGAAGGGACTTCAATGAGTTGGGCACCCTTCATGTTAAAGAAGTTTCTTATTGACTTCATCGATGCAAAAATAGAGGCACGGAGTTCCATTATCCATGGATTCTAATATTTATTACGTTCATAGCATGGGAAGAGATGGGGAATTTGAATCTATTGGGCCTAAGGGGGAAGACATGTTAAGAAGAAAAATACTAGAACTTATGATATACAATGAATAAATGGCTCCAAAAAACCAACAATGTAGAATTTTTCCTTTATGCTGAAAGGATTCAACATTGCATTAAGAACACATTGCGCATAGCACCAAAAATGGTGGAATCATATGAACTAGTCACATAGTTTTGAGAAGATCAGAATCATATATATATCTAGGCCAAGAAGGAAATGAGAGAGGAGTGGGTCCAAATGAAGTACAAAGATCTGAAGAGGATATCCAACTAATCATCTAGGATTGGGACCCATATTGGAATATCTCTACAGATGGCATTGAGATAGTAAAACCTAGTAACTAAGAGGTTGAATCGTGCAACGATACGGGGAATAATCAAGAAAACAGTAAAGTAAATGGTGTAGGGAATGTACTAGAGACTACACCCTCAATAGAACGAACAAGCATACAGTGCACGAGAAAGGAAAGAAAAGAAAGGACAAGTGGAAGGGTCTAGTAGGAGGTGTGCACAAGAAGGAAAAAGAACACAATGAATAGGTCATTTATACACTGACTGATGATGAAATGGACCGAATTGGTTACCAAGTAAAGGATGCCACTGAGGAGGTAGTTTAGAAGATGACGTGGTGGTAGGAAGAAATCAGTAAAAAGATGCAAGAGCATTTAACTAAATTGCAACAACGACTGAAGATAGTAAGCATGGCAGTAGAAAGGATATCCATTGAAGGACAATGAGTAGGAATGACAGTGGAAGTTGAAGCTACCAATTATCACTTCTCACAAATGGTTGAAGGGTGTCATGTGATAAAAATATCAACAAATTTAATTGGGTTTCCCACACCTGAGATGTAGGAACAAGTACAAATACCAAGTCACTTATACTTTGTCATCTCACATATGACCACAATAGTGTTACGGGGATTGGAAATGAGTATCGCACAATAATTACAGCTCCACACAGATTCCACTTCTAGCAAATTGATCAAAGTTGCAGAGGAAAAGATAGAACTAGAGAATGAATATGCCACGACTCTCCAGGAAAAGAGGACAGTGGAGCAAAAATTTGAAATTATATTGAAGGGATAGAGTGAGGCTGAAGGAAATGTCAAGAAATAAATGAAGGAAAAGGACAAAGTCGATCAAATGGCACATCACATACAAATTTGTTTCCAAATGTTGTACAAAAAAATCCTAAAGGCATCGATAGTAGTAGAGACTACTATGGAAGAAAAGGAATTGAAAATTGATGAAGTCATCAAAGGATTCCACACAAGGATTGAGGACCTATAAGTGTGTGATACAATAGGAACACAACTAGAATAAAGAGAAGGAAGAGAGAGGATGACACTAATAGTCGTAGAAAACATCAAGAAGTTGTAGGAAGAATGTGTAAAACTCTACAAGGAAAGCGCTAAAATCTGGACAGATATAGTAGAGGATCTAGAAATGAAGGTCATCGAAGAAAAATTAAGGGAAGTATAGTAAACGATGTAGAAATATTGAGAGAGCATAAACAACATTCCAATCGTTGAACAAATGACGACCATTTTTCAACGGAGGCAGTCATATGTGGAAGTTGAAAAGATGCGGGAACAACATAATATCCTTTAGAAATGCTTAGGAAAACTCCAAGAACAAGCACTCAAGGTGATAGTATAACTATAAACTACTTAGGGAAAGGTGAATAAATAAACACATTAAATAGAATAAAATCTTATGTTCATGACTATGCAGGGTGTCAAATACATTGTCGAAACAGAGGAAGCAAAACTAAAGGAATTTGTGGCAGCTAAGGACACTTCCCAAAAGTTCATCCATGTTTATATTTTACATATACAACTAGAATTTAAGGTTCTTCTTTATTATTACTATCATTTAGCACATTATTTGCATATATAAATCACCAAAAGAGAGGAAATCACAGAAATACAAGAGACACAAATTTTATCCTAGGAAACGCTCTAGGGGGAGAAAACCAAACAAACTTCCTCAATATAGATTATCCAACCAAGAAAATAATTCTCTCCAAGAAATAACTAACAAAGAAGAATATCCTCCTCTACTTCTTCACTAGTAAGAGTGGTGCACCACTTAACCATGAGATACCAAGAGATAGACCAAAACCTCCTTGATGTCACACCCAGTTGTAGTAGCTTCTCCTCCAAGACTTGCAAAATTTTCCTCTTGTTGTAGATATCATGAGTGAGTGAACGATTGAGGTCCTATCCTCCCTTATAAATAGTATTATGGCCTCCTTAAACTAGGTCTGGGTCAACCTATCAATTTACCCACTTAAATTACATTTAATTGTCAAGGCACAATAGGGCCGACTTTTATAAAGGAACAATATGGTTGTCTTAATAAATATAATACAAAAAAAATCTTTAGGGTTTGTATTGGTCAAATACAATAAGGATATCTTCTTAAGCTACTCAATCTTCAACACTCCCTCTTATCAAGGAAGGTATTCTTCTTGTCGCGATCATCATCATTGCTTCTACATGTTTTCATACTTTGTCATTGTCTTATTGTCAATCACGGATCTATATATCATATGAAGTTCTCCACTTTCACCAGAATAATGTACTAGCATGTGTTGGGTTTACCAACCTACACTAGGGTAGCATACCAGCCTGTGTTGGGGTTACCAACCTGTGTTGGGGTAGTGTACCATCCTACAGTGGGGTTACCAATCTATGATAGGGTAGCATACCATCCTGCATTGGATTAGTAACATGTGTTGGGGTAGCATACCAGCCTTCATTTGGGTTACCAACCCACATTGGGGTAGCGTACCAGCTTTCATTGGGGATACTAACCTACACTAGGATAACGTACCAAATTGCGTTGGGGTTACCAACCTGCACTAAGATAACATACCAGCCTGTGTTGGGATTACCAACCTACATTGGGGTAGTGTACCATCCTAAGTTGGTGTTACCAACCTACACTAGGGTGCCTTACAAAATTACATTAGGGTTACCAACCTCTATTTGGGTAGTGTTCCATCCTCCATTGGGGTTACCAAACTGTGCTTGGGTATCTCATCACTTCCCTCTACTAGGGGTTGCATCACCTCCCTCTACTAGGGATCACATCACCTCCCTCTATTGGGGAACACATCACTTCCCACTACCAGGGGAGTCTTTTTGGATCACTCCAAGATTGTCTTTGAAATTCTCAAACTTAACTGTGGATAGGGGCTTGGTCAACACATATGCTACCTTCTCATTGGTAAGAACATACTGGAGCTTTACTACTCCCTTTTATATCATCTCTCAGATATAATGGTAATTTATCTCGGTATGCTTGAAATTTTCATGGCACATTGGGTTCACTAACAAAATTATGCAACTCTCCTTGTCATAAAAGATACATGTTTCCTCAACTCGAGATCAAACAATTATGTGGTCAACTTCCAAAGCCACACTGCTTCGCCACAAGTTGACCATGCTGCCACATACTATGCTTCTGTGGAATTGAGTTCCGTATAGGTATTTTTATCAGTAATTCACGAGATCACAACTAATCCCATAGTAAAGAAACGTTTGAATGTACTTTTCTAGTCTGTGACACTACCTGCCCAATCTGAATCTATGTAGCCTTGAAAATATTATCCTATAAGACGAGATATATCTGGGTCCATAATCGATTGTACCCTTTAGGTAACTCATCACATGTTTTTTCATATTTAGGTGAACATGTATTTCACTGTAAAACATATATTTATCCTCGTTTTATTCAAACCAAATTTTCACATCACATTGTACCAACTTGGCACACTTACTCAACTGCAACTTAATCAACACAATCATGTTTTGGTTTGATGTGAATTCTGTAAAGCACTATTTGTCTCACTATCATAGACTATTCCATCTACTCTCTTTGCAACTATTCCTTCTATAACTGGGACTTTTCACATATAGATTCTTTTTCCAAAACTGAGAATGACTGCTCCATTTGCATTGTAGTTGTTGAACTTTGAGAGTAGCTCCACTACTCTATCATGATAGAATATTCATTTTCTCCCTCTGAATATCATACTTCATCAACCTCTTTTAATAGATCATGTTTTCTATATATACTTATTCTAATTACTGGAGCAAGTGTCTTTTCATAGCCTTCCCCCTCTTGATGGGAGAATCCTCTAGACACAAATAAGACTTTGTACATATTTATACTCTTATTTGCAACATGATTGATCTGGTAGATAAATATTGGAATTCACCACTAAATTCCCTTCCGGTCTCAAGAAAAAATCCATTTCCTAGTCCTTCTGACTGGATTCCTCCTCTATCATTGAAGCAAGGGAATCTTCCCAGGAGATTTAAATTCTCCTAGAAGTCTCTGAAGCTACAATATATTCTTCTCAAATTATGGAATATGTATGTCAGTCCTCAAAGACGTCTCTTTTTGTTTCCATCTAATCCTCTATGAGATGAGGCTCACTCTAAGTCTTCATGATCCCTTTGAATATTGACTCCCTATGATTCTATATAATATTCGTAGCAATCTTATCTCTCTGATATGGATCATAATTATATATGGATGGGCATCCTGCAAAGTTTCATGGGACCATACTAGTCTCTTCTTGGTTATTTCATTGATTCTAGGTAGGCCCTTCTGGCTCTACTTAACTCTTCATGATGATATAAAGAGTGATCAATCTGCACCATCTAGCACTAAAGGTAATTCAATCTCAAATATAGGGATTGTCATGCATGCTCCCTCTGATCCTTGTCTTATTTTGAGTATACAATCAACTTAGAGTCTCTGTAATATATACTTGGTGTTGGATATCAAGTCTTAATATGGAAATTTGAGTCCTACCTCAAACGGATTCTTCTTCCTGTCAAGGTGGCTTCATTATCCATTGGTCGGGTCTTCATCTTTGATAAACTAAAAAACACTATGAGTTATATTATAATGTGATTTTTTTACCATAGACAATGTCACATCATTGTCACCCAACCATAGTGATGCAACCTTCCTCACTTCCTGGGGAATGATCGCTCTGACCAGGACCCTCTCTTACTCTGGCTCGAAGAGCTACAATGCTCCTTAGATCCCATATCAGGACCTTTCATCACCCACAGGGTACTCCGTTGATTCCCCGACAAGTTTCTCGGGAAATCGGAATTCGCGATATCGCGAATTCTATGCTCGCATGCCTTATTCCTCATGAGTCCCCGAACCCCGATATGGTCAATCGCTGAATTTATCCTCTTCTATCGTCGGAGATTTCCCTATCGGGATACCGCTACTCGTGATGTCGACAATATGAAGTTCTTAACTCTGAACCCCGATGTGCCGATCCTCCGATGAAAATTGTCCTTCATTGTTGACGATTGGACCCCACACACTTGTGGAAATCAGGAAATCGTCGATCGAGAGTTCTCGATCCCTGTTGCACCGTTCACAGGACCTTCCAAGTCCCGAACCCCGATACGCGATGCCACCTATCAATACCACACACTCTCGCCGTGGGACCCGTTGCAACTCGGAGTTTCGCGAATTCTCTGTGATTCTTTCGACACCGAAAGTTCTGAAGTGCCGAATCCCAATGGATATGGGTTCTTCTTTCCTGCACCTAAGGACTAACTCCCGCGCAACTTTCCCCCGATCTGACGATCAGCGGGATTTCGCAAATCTATCCTGCGAACCCTGGCCGTTGATTCTCCTCCTTGAGGATTTCTACCGCTCCACAGCTTCTTCCGGTTCGAACCTCACCTGGGTCTGTTCCCACCGTATTCATGAAGGAATTATCCCTCTTGATCTTGTCAACCCTGACTCCCTTAGAGAATTCACACACGCTTCTCGCGCTCGACCTCCAACAGCTCTCAAAATGTTGAGTTCTTCCAGACTCTGTGCACTTCCTGCAACAACAGTCCTTATCTCCCTGCTCAGATTCACAACCGAGATTAATTATAGCCTGCGCACACCTTGCACATCTCTGCCAACCCAAATCATCTTTGGGTGAACGAGAATAAGAGTTTAACTGTTGAGCCTCATCAATGCACTCTATGCGGATGAATTTCACTGCACTCTATGCAGGAATCTCCTGGCTCAAACAGAGAAACAATTGAAACTCATTCTCTTCTCTCTCAGACTTCAGTTAAACCTCTGAAATCACATGCACAACATATTAAAAAAAAAATGCATACAAGGAGAACAAAACATTCATGAGCACATAAGAAACATACCCACAGAGAAACAACACCAGACATGAATTTGAATCAAAGACTCTCCTCTATTAACTCAAATCTGTACATGGGTGTTCTTCACAAGTTTTCTGCCTACTCTTCTCTTCTTGCTCCTGCTTCTTAATGATCCTGAATAATATTACAATGTACAAAGGAGGGTGCCTATATTCCGTTTTCCCTCTCGAATTCTACAACTATCAAATCTACAATCAATTCCTATCTAACAACATTAAATTTATTAATTGCCTTCCTATCTACTAAGGACGAGAGCTTAAAGGCTCAAGGTCCCCTTTACAATACAAATGCACTTCTTTATGAATGTCTTCATTAAAGAACACGTAACAATTTCCAAAGCATTTCAAAATTTGTATAGGCGTTGTCTAGCTGTCTTTTATGCTCGATGCGCTGGCTCGCTTGATGTGTTGTGGATGCTCCTGCATCATACTCCTCGGCTTGAAAAATTTCATGGGCTCCTGTCCATGAGCTTTTGCACGGAGTGTCCATGTTTTTGTATCACTACTTAATTTTCCCAGCTGGCATCCTCCACTGGGTGATTCTTCCACTTCACCAAGTACTCAAAGTACTGCTTCTGCCTGGTCTTCTTTCCCACTCGCTTGTCCAGTATGCACTCCATCTGCAGTTTCTCTGCAACTGGTAACTGTTTCTGCCACTGGATTACTGGTTCTTTAGTTCCAACCTCTGCTTCTCCAGCCCTGTATGGGTATAAATCCAAAACATTGAATATCAGAGATATCCCGATGCCTTTTGGTAACACAAGCTCATATGCATTCTCTCTGAATTTCTTCAGGACTCTGCACGGTCCGATTTTCTTCATCTTGAGCTTGTTATATGTTCCCCTTGGGAACCTTTCCTTCCTCAAGTGTGCCAGGACTAAATCACCAAATTCGAACTGAAGTTGTCTCTTCCACTGGTCGGCTCTGCGCTTATACTCTTGATTGGACTTCATCAGTCATTGCTTCACTTGAATGTGTAGTTTCTGCATCGCCTCAGCGAATTCCTCCCTGCTAGCACTGCTAGTTGCAGCCTGTCCTGAATCCCTGAGCTCAGAAACTCCCCTTGGCTATGTCCCATACAAAATATGAAATGGGCTTTTGCCTGTACTCCGATTCACCGAATCATTGTACACAAATTCTGCCTGTGGTAATATCTAGTCCCAACTGCTGTGGTGTTTTGTCACCAAGATTCTCAATAGATCCCCCAGACTTCTATTGACCACCTCTTTTTTTCCATCTATCTGTAGATGGAAAGCTGAACTAAATGCTAAGTTAGTTCCCAGCTTCTTCCATAGCGTCCTCCAAAAATGACCTATGAATTTCGTATCCCTGTCCGAGACTATACTTCTCGGCAATCCATGTAGTCGCACAATCTCTTTAAAAAACAAGTTTGCGATGTGGGTCGCATCGCTGGTCTTCTGGCATGGAATAAAATGTGCCATCTTCAAAAATCTGTCTACCACCACGAATATGGAATCAACCCCTCTCTGCGTCCTCGACAAACCCAATACAAAATCCATGTTGATCGCCTCCCATGGTCTCTCGGGTATGGGCAATGGCTGATAAAACCCTGCATTCTGCTTCCGGCCTTTTGAATGCTAAAAAACCCGACATCTGTCAACAAACCTTTTTACATATGCTCACATCCCCAACCAATAATACGATTTGCTCAGTTTTGCGAATGTTTTGTCATGCCCAAAATGACCTACCAATCCGCCACTATGCTTTTCCTTCACCAAATTCTCCCTCATGGAGCAATTCGGAATGCACAGTTGATTGCCTCTAAACAACAATCCATCCTGGATCATATAATCTATCCACAGAATCCGATCCCTGAGAACTGTATTCTCAGTTGCTTTGTACGCTTCCTCGAAATCTACATCTCCGGCATACATGTCCTTAAGATTTTCAAAACCCAACGTCTTGACTCTGAACTCCTGCAGCAACAAACATTTCCTTCTCAAAGCATCAGCCACTTTGTTAGCAGTCCCTGAAATGTGTTTAATCACAAATGTGAAGTTCTGCATGTACTCTACCCATTTCGCATGCTTTTGGTTCAACTTCTCCTGTTGACTCACAAACTGCAATGCATGATTATCACTGTACAATACAAATTCCTTGGGTATTAAGTAATGCCTCCACTTCTTTAATGCCTGTATAATGGCATAAAACTCTCTATCATACGTGGAGTATTTCAATTTTTCATCACCCAGCTTCTCGCTGAAATATGCAATAGGCCTGTCATCTTGACTCAAGACCCCTCCTATGGCATACCCACTGGCATCACACTTCACCTGAAATGTCTTCTGAAAGTCAGGCAACACCAACACCGGTTTCTCTGTTATCTTCCGCTTCAACAGATTGAAGCTCTTCTCAACCTCTGTCATCCAATGAAAAACTTTATGTCATTTTTTTATGGTGTCCATCATCGCTGTGCTAATTCCACTGAAATTCCTAATGAATTTCCCGTAGAAACTAGCCAAACCATGGAAACTCCTTACCTCGAAAACATTCCTCGGTGATGGCCAATTCTTAATCACGTTCACTTTCTCTGGATCCATATTCAACTCATTCGCTGATATAACAAAGCCCAAATAAATGAGCTATGTCTTCATGAAGGAACACTTCTTCATGTTGACCAACAGCTTCTCCTGCTGCAGTCTTCGCATCAAAATGGCCAAATGATTCAAATGCTCAGCCTTCGTCTTACTGAATATCAATATATCATCCAGATATACGACTACAAATTTTCCGATGAACTCCCTCAGGACTTCATTCATCATCCTCATGAATGTGCTCGACGCATTTGTCAATCCAAATGGCATGACCAACCATTCGTACAAACCTTCGTTTGTCTTGAATGTTGTTTTTCATTCATCACCCTCTCTCATGCGAATTTGATGATATCCGCTTTTCAGATCAATCTTTGAAAAATAATTTGCCCCACTCAGGCAATCCATCAGATCATCCATTCTCGGTAGTGGAAATCTGTACCTGATGGTGATTTTGTTGATCTCTCTCGAATCAGTGCACATTCTCCAGCCTCCATCCTTCTTTGGACTTAGTACCATTGGAACGACACACAGACTCAGGCTCTCTCTGACCAGTCCTTTGTCCAGCAGATCCTGTACCTACCTTTTGACTTCCTCGTTTTCCTACGGCGTCAACCTATATGCAACTTTATTCGGAAAAATTACTCCAGGTATGAGGTCTATGTGGTGGCTCACACTCCTCATCGGTGGCAACGAACGAGGTAGTTCGTCTACGATGATGTCAGCGAACTCTCCCAGCAGTTCCTGAATCTCATCTGGCAAGTCATCCACTCTTGTGCTAGTCAGGACAATTCTTGGTTTCCTGACCACAAAGAATTGTGGATCTTCCTTCTTCTCCATCTCTGTGAGAAGTTCCTTCCCACTCATGAGAAGTATGGTACTACTTACTTCCGGCTTCACCTCCTTGTCTTTTATCGGAAGCAATTTGTGTGTCATCCCATCCTTCTCCAAGGTGTATGTTTTCATTCTCCCATCATGAACCACATTCCGGTCATACTGCCATGGTCTCCCCAATAATACATGACAAACATCCATGGGAATAACATCACATAGGACCTTATCCTTATATTCACCCATTTTGAAATCAACTAAACATTGTTTAGTGACACTCACCTGATGTCCTTTTTGCAGCCATGATAATTTGTATGGACTCGGGTGATCAGTCATCTCCAGCTCTAGTTTTTCCACCATCTCGGTTGAAACGAGATTGTCGGTGCTTCCACTGTCCAGTATGACCTTGCATTTCCATCCCTTCGTCTTGCATGTGGTCCTGAACAGTCTGCATCTTTGAGCTGTTTCCTCCACCTCTTTCTCAGGTTTCAAAAGGACCTTATGCACCGTTAGTGACCTCCCACTCCCAGTGTCCTCATTCTCAACATCACGCCTCTGCGCCTCAGTGATGTGAGCTTATCCTCTATCCATCTTCCGGTCTGGACAATCAACGGCTTTATGTCCATCATTCCCACATGTAAAACATGTGATTATTCCTCCTCTACCTCTTCCCCTACCTCTGGTATGAGGAAAAGTGTTCGCGTCAGCATATCCGCCACCCTGCTCTGTATGTTGTCTCCTCGGTGCAGCGTATGTCTGCATATTTGAGGTTCCACCTCTCTCAACCTTACCCTGAGGCCTCTTCCATTCCTCTTTGGGCTTCTGTGTTCTCTCTTGGGCAACCACTTTGCCTTTGGGCTGACTTCTGCCTCGCCCTCGTTGTCCTTGTTTGCGGCTCAGCTTCTCCTCGGCTTTAAGAGCCAATTGGTAAGCATCTTCCACCGTCCTGATGGTTAGCATGCTTAACTCATCCTGAATGTCATACCTTAGACCATTCAGGTATCTCTCCACCTTTTCATCATCGCTTTCCCGATGACCTGCTCTGATATTGAGCCTGTAAAATTATTCGGTGTACTCCTTCACCGTCATCAGCTTCTGTCTCAGGTTCTGCATTCACCTGAACAGTGTGATCTGATAATATCTTGGGATGAATTTCGCTTTCATCTTCACGATCATCCTGTCCTAGATTTTAATTTTTTGTTTTCCTTTGGAACGTCTGTCCGCTTGCAGCTCGTCCCACCATAAGGCTGCATGTCCCTTCAACCGGGTGACAACATGTCTAAATTTTTTGTCCTCTTCAATCTCCTCATAATCGAAGTAGGTTTCAAGAGCTCGGATCCAATCCAACAACTCTTCTGCATCCAGGCTTCCTTCGTAAGCTGGAATATCCATCTTGGTCTTGGAACTCATCGTGGCGATAGCTTTGATTAACCGCTCTATTGATGCATCCTCTGCTGTGACTTCTTCTTCGTGTCCAGCTTCCTCTTCCACCTCGGAGTCACTGAACTCTCCAGTGCTGAATCCGCGTCTCTGCACTGTCTCCATCTCCTCAAGCCTTGCTCAGAGATCTCTCATCTGGCACTTTATTTCTAGGTTTCCTGCCGGCCTACCTCTTCTTCTCACCTCCCTGTCTTCGGCATCTGGTGACTGTCTTTCTCTTCTCGTCAGCATGATGTCTTCTCTGCTCTCTGCTTCAGAAAGAAGAGGTTTCCTGCTCTTATACCACTTGGTGCAACCTTCCCCACTCCCCGGGGAATGATATCTCTGACCAGGACCCTCTCTTACTCTGGCCCAAAGAGCTACAATGCTCCTCAGATCCCATATCAGGACCCTTCGTCACCCACAGGGTACTCCGTTGATTCCCCGGCAAGTTTCTCGGGAAATCGAAATTTGCGATATCGCGAATTCTATGCTCACGTGCCTTATGCCTCACGAGTCCCCGAACCCCGATATGGTCAATCGCTACCTTTCTCCTCTTCTATCGTCGGATATTTCCCTATCGGGATACCGCTACTCGTGATGTCGACAATCTGAAGTTCCAAACTCCGAACCTCGATGTGTCGATCCTCCGATGACACTTGTCCTTCGTTGCTGATGCTTGGACCCCACACGCTTGTGGAAATCGGGAAATCACCAGTATGGAGTTCATGATCCCTGTTGCACCGTTCACAGGACCTTCCGAGTCCCGAACCCCGATACGCGATGCCACCTATCAATACCACAGACTCTCGCCGTGGGACCTGTCGCAACTCGGAGTTTCACAAATTCTCCGTGATTCTTTCGACACCAAAAGTTTCGAGGTGCCAAATACCGATGGCTATGGGTTCTTCTTTCTTGCGCCCAAGGACTAACTCCCACGCAACTTTCCCCCAATCTGACGGTCAGCGGGATTTCGCAAATCTATCCTGCGAACCCTGGTCGTTGATTCTCCTCCTTGAGGATTTCTACCGCTCCACAGCTTCTCCCGGTTCGAACCTCACTTGGGTCTGTTCCCACCGTATTCATGAAGGAATTATCCCTCCTGATCTTGTCAACCTTGACTCCCTCAGATAATTCACGCACGCTTCTCGCGCTCGACCTCCAACATCTCTCGAAATGTTGAGTTCTTCCAAACTTTGTGCACTTCCTGCAACAACAGTCCTTAGCTCCCTACTCAGATTCACAACTAAGATTAATTCTATCCTGTGCACACCTTGCATGGATCTGCGAACCCAAATCAGCTTTGGGTGAACGAGAATAAGAGTTTAACTGTTGAGCCTCATCAACGCACTCTATGCGGATGAATTCGACTGCACTCTATGCAGGAACTCCTGGCTCAAATAGAGAAACAATTGAAACTCATTCTCTTCTCTCTCAGACTTCAGTTAAACCTCTGAAATCACATGCACAACATATTCAAAAACAAATGCATACAAGGAGAAAAAAACATTCATGAGAACATAAGTAACATACCCACAGAGAAACAACACCAGACATGAATTTGAATCAAAGACTCTCCTCTATTAAGTCAAATCTATACATGGGTGTTATTCACAAGTTATCTACCTACTCTTCTCTTCTTGCTCCTACTTCTTAATGATCCTGAATAATATTACAATGTACAAAGGAGGGTGCCTATATTCTGTTTTCCCTCTCGAATTCTACAACTATCAAATCTACAATCAATTCCTATCTAACAACATTAAATTTATTAATTGCCTTCCTATCTACTAAGGACGAGAGCTTAAAGGCTCAAGGTCCCCTTTACAATACAAATGCGCTTCTTTATGAATTCCTTCATTAAAGAACGCGCAACAATTTCCAAAGCATTTCAAATTTTGTATAGGCGCTGGCTCGCTTGATGTGTTGTGGATGCTCCTACATCACATAGTCATTTACATATGTCACCCCTGAGCACAGAAACTATTTCTTGTTTTTAAGTGAGACTTTGTTGGATTGTTGTACCATGGATAATGATCCAACAAGATAAGATAAGAAATGCATAAAATATAAAAATTAAAAATGAAATCAAATATGAAGGGTTCGTACCTAGAGCGTGCATTTTTCATATTCCTTTCTTTGATTTTTATGATGTCTGGATGAATAATGATACTTGTTCACAACTTGTACTTGAACCTCATGATGTAATAATTCTCCAACTCTTTTACTTCTTGAAGTTCTAGTGTGTAAGGAAACATGATATAGTTATCAATATCACTTGATATGAATCAAGTCCTTCGGAAGTGCCAATTATATCAGAAAAGATATAGTTCATCTTATTTTGTTCTTTTCTGATTAGGTTCATCCACTCCTATGAAATGGGCATGATGCCTTTTAAACTACTTGGTTTTATCCTGGTATTTTGCTTGGGGAAAATTTCTTGCAATATTTCTCATCTTTTCGAAAATGAAGCATCTGAAGATTTAGAGATATTTACGAGAATCTTGTCTTTTATGAGGCTTCTGAAATATTTCGTAATATTTAACTTATTTCTTATTCTTTCCTTTTCTTGCATGAACTCTTAGCACTTGATCTTCATTTTTCTCTATCTTTTCCTTTATTGGCTCTAATATAGTTTCTTCTTGAGTAAAGTCCTCCCATAACCTATAGAAATTAGTTAAATTTATTCTAGAGTAGATTCCTTGGATAGAGGATTCCCAATAATTTGGAAGACCATTTAATGTGGTCATCATTATCTCAGCTTCTTCGAATAAGTATCCAATAGCTTCCAGTTGTTATTTAATTTGGGACACTCTTATGAAGTAAGATTGAATGGTTTCTGAATTTTGCATCTTCACATTCTTTTGTTGTGTCC
The DNA here is from genome assembly GCA_009831015.1 of Picea engelmannii. Classification (NCBI taxonomy): domain Eukaryota; kingdom Viridiplantae; phylum Streptophyta; class Pinopsida; order Pinales; family Pinaceae; genus Picea; species Picea engelmannii. The sequence goes on from ML779779.1 coordinate 1,168,904, forward strand.
TCAAGGTCATTTTGTGATTGATGTTGTTTCCTTAAAATAGATGGGATAAGGAATCCATCATTTACTTTGCGGTTTTAATGCTTAAAAATGAGGAATCAAATGGTTCTTGATGGAATCGACAATCATCCTCTTTTCTTTGATAAAATATTTCTTATATTAATGTTTGGCCTCATCTTCCTTTGTCTCTTCATATCTTGTTCAACGAAACTTACAAGGTTGTTCTCTTCTAGAATGAGCATCACTTTGTACTTCCATGCTCAGAATTCATCGACTCCTTCAAGTTTTTCGTCAAGATTGGTATTGGTAGTCATCCTTCCTAGAACAAGTAAACAAATAAATTTTCAAGATGAAGATTTTAAACCTTACCAGATAGATTTTTGAGTCAAGGATGAAATCTACAGCAACTGCAACCAGACTTAGGGTTTTATGAGAACAACCTAATTTTTTAATTTTCAAATCTCAAAATTCAGATCCAAGGACTAGATGCGCCCTCCTAGGGAGAGATCCTACCTGTGGTTGCTTTCTCCAACGTCCTCCTTAAACAGTGAAAACATCACCTTTAGGGTTTATTCATAAACCCTAATTATGCAGAAACTACAATACTAAAAACTAAATGTTGGAGAGGGTGCTCTGAGGAAAGCCACTTCTTATAAACTGTGAGTTGGTATATTTCATGTCTTCTCTAATACCATGTTGATATTTTACTTATACATATATAATTTATGATTCCTCTTTATTATTAGAATCATTTATCACATCAATTTCATATATAATATCATTGAAAGAGAGGAAATGACAGAAACAAGAGAGACCCAAATATTATCCTAGGAAACCCTCAAGGGGAACAGAACCCAACAAAAATCCTCAATATAGATTAGCCAACCATGAAAAATGTTTCTCTCTAATAGAGAACTAACAAAGAATAATATCCTCCTCTACTCCTTCACTAGGAAGAGTAGTGCACCACTTAAGCATGAGATACCAAGAGATAGACCAAAACCCTCCTTGACGTCACACCCAACTACAAAAACTTCTCCTCCAAGACTTGCACACTTTTTCTCTTGTTGCAGATCTCATGAGTGAGTGAACAAGTGAGGAGCTAGCCTCCCATATAAATACTAGTCTGGGCTTATTAAATTAGGTCTGGTATGACCTGTAAATTTTCCCTCTTAAATTACATTAAATTATCAAGGCACATTAGGGTCGTATTAATAAATATAATATAATAAAATTATTTAGGGTTTTTCTTGGTCAAATATAATAAGGATATGTTCTTAATATACTCAATATTCAACAATCCAATCATGGAGGAACATGTAGCAGGCCTAAGTGGCTTGGGATGATCCATGGGTGAGTGTTGGGGGGATGTTGGATAAGAAGAAAAGAAACGTATGCTCGGGAATGCACAACTAAGGAGAAAAATAAAGAAAACATGTAGAGGAATAAAGAAAGAGAGGAAATTTGGTGAAATGGAAGGATAACATCTCAACATGATAAAGATAGAAAGACACACAAAAGTAGGAATAACAACAATCAAAGCATAAAAGCAGTATGCAGAAGGAAAATAAGGAAAAGCTATCACAATCAGTGACTCAACTTGAGTTGTCCTAAATTGTAATAGGGTGTTTGGGTAAGTAAAGTAGGGTTTTAAGCCTTATAATTCATGTATAAATAAGTAAAGGGTTGGGAGAATAGGGGTTCTTCTCGAGAATTACTTTGGATTTTGTTCCAATCTGTGGAGAGTTCTTGTTTTGTTAGAAGAGTGATAGAATAGGATGAGAAGTAAAGTCTATGTCTGAGCATTAAGGATATGTTGCAGAGAGAGAGAGAGATTTTTTCACTGCAGAGTGGCTAGGATAGATGAATGGAAATATAGCATGATGTATATTTGTAAGTGCAGTGTGCAAGTGTAAGACAATTATAGAAAGAATAATAAAGAGCCATTTTTTGTGGATGTATCCCAAATTTTGTTGAACCACATTAACTACTATGTTTACTTTCCTTTTATGTGATTGATATTGGATACTTTCTTTATGCATGTTAGACTATATTTTTCTTCTATGTGATCATTGTGTGATAGATATGGATGTTATGGTACTTTGTTTATGTTGCAATCTGAAGGATAATGGTAATACATAACTGAATTCACTAAGTAACCTAAGAAGAGAAAACACAAAATAACACACACAAAAAATATAGTAAGAATGACAAGGATGATCACCTTCCATTCCCTCACTACTGTAAAAACTTGGTTCCTGTAGCCCCAACAGATGCCTCAGGTGAGACTTCACTTGAATTTAGGTGATGTCGAAAGGGACAGTGTCTGAAGGGTTTTTTCTATCAACATAAAATGAACCTAGGGTCTTACAATAACACATGCCAAGACCCCATCATATGGGGGAATGGTTTTTGAACATGGCTCCAAGTGATCCACTTGCCTTGGGGAAAGAAATTCCCTACTTTGACAACCTGATAAATTTGGATCCACTATTGTTGAGTGTCATTAATCTGATTGTCCCTAATCTGATCAATGGATACATGTTCCATATAGTCAAGGTTGAGATATGTCAGTGTAAACTTCTCTGTAATCTATGATGTGTCCAATAATGGTGGGAAGTATGGCTGAAGGAGGTCCACACTTAACAGAGGGTGAAGGCCAAGGAAGGGGGGAATACTTATCTCAAAAGCATTGTCACCCAAAACCTTGGGGATGGTGTAAGGTCCATAGCAAAGTGGATGAATATTTCAACGGGGTCCTGTACAATGCTCTTTTTGAAAATACAACCATACCTTGTCTCCCACCTGAAAATTGTGCGACACTCAGTGTTGATCATGGCATTGTTCTTACTTAGAATTGGCTTTCTATAAAATATCATGGACCTGTTTTTGGATGTGATGAATTTGTTCAATAAACTTGGTAGATTTTTCGACCCTAGATTGAGCATGGGATGATTCTTATTGTGTGTATGCAAGGGGTAGTGCGATATCAATGGGACCCAATGGTTGAAATCCCAACCCCACCTGAAAGGGACTATGGTCAATTGAGATATGAAGGGCCATGTTGTAACTATGTTGAACATAGGGGAGTCTCTCATCCCATATGTGTGGATGTTTGGAGTCATACATTCACAATATATGCATGATCATTATGTTGACAAACTCTTTCTTGACATCAGGTTGGGGATGGAAGCCAGTCGATTTGGTGATCTTGGTGTCCAACAGTGACCAAAAGTTGCACCAAAATGTGTTGAGTAACATGTTTTCTTGATTTGATATCATGGTTTGTGGTATCTCGAAGTGTAACCATGCCCATTCAAGGAATATATTGGAAGTGTCCTACACTATGATATCCGTCTTGCAGGATATGAGGATGGCCATCTTATAAAATCGATCAACCACCACAAAAAAATAGTCATTTCTCTTCTTGGTTTAAGGAAGGCCTAAAATTTATTCCATCGAGATGGATTCTCATGGCATGTTGGGAGTAGGCATAGCGGTGTACAGGCCTTGCTTCTTAGTGGTTGGTTTGGAAATGACATGGGCAATGCGGGACTTGATATATTTTTTGACATCCTACCGAAGTTCCAGCCAGTAGAAATGATTCTGTAGTACTACCATAGTCGTTTCCATGCCAAAATGTCTCGCCATTTGACTGTAGTGATCTTCCAAAATAAGATTTTCATGCTCACTTGAAGGAACCGATAGGTGGCCCAGATGGCATAAAAAATCATCCTAAATACAAAATTCATTGATAGTGATGTCTGTGCCTAAAATATTGTAAGTGGTAGTGAAGTCAGGATCACTCTTGTAGAGTTGGGGGAACTCAGATGCATCATGACCACTAGAGTGGAGCATCGTGGTTAAGGATGCAACTGGAGGTTGACTGAGGAATTCAGTCACACAATTGGTGATCCCTATCTTATATTTTATGTTGATATTAAACTTATACAAGTATGTGGAACACTTTTGATGGAAGTCATTTTGTAATTTTTATTGTGTCTACATGAACTATAGAGGCTTGTGATCAGTGAGGATGAATATCTTCTTCTCTAGAATGTAGTGATTCTATTTTTGGTAGTCTTGTATGATGGAATACATTTATTTTTCATATGTGGGGTACTTATGGATGGAATATGTTATTGTCACACTATGATATGCCACTAGATGACCCTAATGAGTGAGGATTGTGCCCACGACATAGTCTGAAGCATCAATGTCAATATCAAAAGGTTGTTGCAAATCGAGTATGGAGAGTACTAGAGCTAAAAATAAGAAATTTTTCAAATCATCAAACCCTTTTTGTGATTTCCCCCACAAGAACCTTTCATTTCCACCACCCTTGGTCACTTGGTTGAGGTCCCATGTAATATGGGATAATCCCGACATAAACCTGGGATAGAAGTTGAAAAATACTAAGAAACTTTGAAGCTCGATTAGTGTGGTTAGGGTTAGCCAGTCAGGAATGACTTGGCTCTTAGATATATCCACATACAAACCATGCTCATCAACAATGTAGCCTAGGTATTGGACCATGTTCATGCCGAAGGAGAATTTTTCCAAGTTAGCATATAGCTTGTGTTGTTGTAGAGTGTGAAGGACATGTTGAATATGCTTCAAGTGTTCTTCCCAATTTGTGTTGAAGACAAGGATTTCATCCAGATATTCCACCAAAAAATAATTGGTGAAGGGTCACAATATATCATCCACTATTATTAAAAAATTTGTTGGAGCATTTTTCAAACCAAAGGGCATGACTAGCCATTTGAAAATACCTTCTTTGGACTTGAAAGTAGTCTTCCATACATTAGTTTGTTCAATTGGGACCTGGTGGTAACCATAATTTAGGTCAATCTTGTTGAAAAACTTGGCTTTGTTGAGTTGGTCAAGAAGGTCCTCAATTCATAGAATTAGGTATCGGTCCTTGACTTTGATTTTCTTTAGATATCTATAATCAATGAAGATTCTTCAAGTCCCATCTTTCTTCTGTATGAGTACAATTGAGCTCCCATAGGGTGAGGAGTTGGGTCAAATGTGCCCCTTTTGAAGAATATCTTGGATATGTCGCTTAATTTCCTCATTTTCCATCAGCAAGAGGCGATAGGATGTGACATTGGATAGAGGTGCACTGATGCAGGAGAATCACCATAAAAAATTTGAGAGGTTGAGTGGAGGACAACTCAACACCCAATTCACAAATTTTAAATTCTTTTGAATTCTGAGGAGAGCGCATCATTTGATGTTTTGAAGAATTTCTAATTAAGGTTGTTGCATATTTTGAGGCTGTAATTATTCTAATAAATATCGAATATTGTGTTTTTCTTTAATGAAAGATAAGATTGTATAGATATCGAGCATCATCTTGTATCTGCATGTAATGACCATTTATTTTAATAATCCTTAGTAAATAGGTGTTTTTAATTGTTCTAGGTTAGCACTAAGATGGTCGGAAGAAAGGCTTGAGAAGCCTCTCTGTGTATAAATATATGTATCCGATGCCAAATAAGGCTACTAAATCTTATTGTGAATTATACTGAAGAGACGTGCATAGAATTGTTTGACTCCATGTACATACTTTGTTGAAGGAATACAAATAGAGAGGTTTGATTCCAAATGTATGGTGTTCTCTATTTATTAGTTCATTGAGTACATGTGATGTTTATTTATGTTTATCTGTTTTATATTCTTTATGTTTATGAGTATGTTTTTTATGGTTAAGTGTGGCAGCCTTTGATGTTTCTATAAATTTCAAATTATTTCTCTTAAGATATTTCTGGTGCAAGGAGTGCATAGTTTCTGAGTGGACATAAATGTTTAAAGAAGACCCATGCAAGGTGTTGTTCGCAACCCCACACAGTTTCGTTATGTGAACATAAAAATTACATTCTCTATAGGTGCCTTCACCTCATTCTTGTAAACATTATCATTTTTAGATGATTATTGGATTAGTAAAGATATTCATTAATCGCTTAGAGTTTTCATTTTCCTTTTGTTTTCATGTTTGATTCATGACTGAAAGCATGAATCAAAAATGAAAACTTAGCTTCATATTATATTCCTATTCTTTTTAAAGGGTCATTATGCTTATATCCATTCTATATCTAACACTTGAGTGACTTACCTTTTGAATGTTTTGAATATTGATATGATTTCTATGTATTTAGTTGGTTTGCATTTGAATTGTTTGTGTTGATACATTTAAACCCTTTGCAAAAACTATGGTCATGCTAGTCATGAGATTTAATGCATAATTATCGTACCCTCTACTTGATCCATCTTGCTAGCACAGAGAATTAATAGGCCTTTCATTACGGGTTATAGTTTTTCATGCTCTGTACATAAGTTTTTCATTACCAGGTATGGTCAAGCATCAAGACCGAACCCTCGATGTCCATACTATAATTTCATAGAGGCTTTGTTTGGTTTGTTTCCATTTTATCCACTTAGATTTGTTCCTTTTACTCCTGCCATCTAAACCCATAACTATCTTGAGTTGACCCTGTTACAGTCCAGTCATATTTTTAATGGCTCTTGTTGTCTGAATAGAGACGAATGGCTCCCAAGAATTGTTATGTCATGATGATGCAATCAAATATTTAAAAGGTCAGGGCTGGGATGCCTTCATCAAAAGGTTCGAATCATATAACCTTCGTGTGGCTAAGGAATTTGCGCAGATTTTTGGTGGGTATAGGGAGAAAATTGGAGATATCTAGTTGGAGGTAACTGAAGAGTTTGTCAGTGAAACTATGGGGCTTCCATCCACTGGTTAGAAGTGGTTCAAGAACTCAAAAATCAAGGAAGTTCCATGGAGCCTCTTCATGATCTCCAGGAAAATCGATTGTTGCGAGAAAGGTATCCCTATTTCTTTAGTTAAATGTAGGTGGCATGGTTTGCTATTGATCCTTAAACATTTTGTGACCTGTGAAGGTCATTATGGTCTAGACTTTCTCTATCATATACGGTTTATTACGAACTTCATAGGTTTGCATTTGAATGTTCCTTTCTATTTGTCAAGAAGCCTGTACAACATGTCTAAAAGGTATAAAAAACAGAGCCTTAACTCTAGTATTTTTCAGAACGTCTTGATAAAAATTATGTTAACTCACCACTTGAAAACCATAAGCGATTAGTGGGATGGATTTTTAGCGATAAATGGTTTTGTTTCTACCACTACTATAAATGGCCCTAATTCAGGTGAACCATTGATGAAAAAACATTTCGAAAATCTGAATAATAATCCAACCACAACCCCCCTAGATGAGGTAATGCCCAGTCAATCCCCACATGAGAAACAGGCTGTAGGTTTTGACTGGAGTGAACCTCCTGTGCCTAATTTGGATATTGGCCATAATTCCACTGTGAAACCCTATGCTAACAAATCTTGCAAACAGTAAAAAAAAAAAACACTCAGTGTTAGGGTTCCAGAATAAAAGACTTGGTCATCTGATTTCGAGAAAGTTGAGAAATAGAGCCAACCCTCATTTGAGATCGATCAGACCGATCAAGGCCACTGAGGTCTCAGATTCTGAAATTGAAGATTTCTTGGCTGAAGAGGATCCAGATTTTCAAAGATATGATCCTTCTCAACTGTATGACTTTGTTAATAATCTTCCACCATGTCTCGAGGGTAAATATGCCTTCACTGGCATTAGGCTTGGTCAAGCGCACATAACGGGTAATGTTGATACAACCAAACTTGATTGTACACTTAGCCAACATATCGTTCCTCCTATGAAATGTGAGGTTTGCCTACATTGGATTGAACGATACTACACTGATATTCCCATCCTCCAAGCACGGATTAAAAAAATCACAACTCACAACAAATTACTGAGAAAAGAAAATCATGAACTTAGAGAAAACGAGAGATAAGTTAAAGTTCTTAAGAAGAAAGGTAACATAGTGATCAAAAACGCAGACAATGTTAATGCCATAATCAATTCTGAGCTATTCGGATCCATGTTTAGTCGTTGGTTGAAATAGTAAAACGGTTTTTCCCTCTTATTACATTCATGTTATCTTTTTGAATAAAATCATTTTAAAATTAGATTTGGTTTGCCAAGATAAGATTGGCTACATAATCTTTTGATTTTGTAGCCAAGTCATTTTTAAATAGAAAATTAGTAATTAGTTGTTAATAACTTATCTAACTTGTTCATGGTTCATTTTTAGGAGATGGTAGATCTTGATGTTGATCTTCTGAGGTGGAACATGTTCGATTTAGATGATTAATATTTCTTTACTGTTTATTTTGGAAAAAAGAACAAAATTATTAATTTTTGAAAAAAAACAACTCAGTTATGAGTGGTTGTGGGCCATCTATTTTTGTAATAATTTGATCTCATGAGATCTTATCCTATGCTAGGAGATGGGAATATGAGATTTCAAAACACTTTAAATACTCTGCATTTTGTAAGTGAGAGGCATCTTCTCCTGGAACAGATTATGGACAAATGATTGATAGAAACTAATGGAACAACTTCTAGCAATTCGGCTTTAGACCAATGCTAATGTTGTCTAGTTTGTGTTTCGTCTCTTTTATTTTGGAATAGTTATGTGATGTGCAGCTTTAGTCTCTGTGACATTTGATATTCCATTTTAAATTGATATTTTAAATGTTGTCTTTAATTTACTGTTCCATATGTGATAACTGTGATCATCAGTCTCAATTTTGATATCTGGGTTTTTCTTTGATGTTTTAATTGATATATAAATATGAATGTTTTGCACAAATATTTCTCTAATTTTAATCATTCTTAATCATAAGATTACAATATCACATGTGTTCGATATTCTGTTATTAAACTTTGGTTCCCAATACATTTCTTGAATGTATTCAAGAAAATTTTAGTATAAGTCTACTGCATATTTATTTCAGAAGGAAGGGTAGTTGGATTATCATGTTCGCACATAGGCTCAGACACATTTAACGACTCAATAACAGGTTAGCTTCACTTGCTTCTAATTTTTGTCATTTTATGTATTAGTGAAACCAGAGAATCTCAAATTGGCTTTGACCGTCTATGTATCTTTGTTTCACAATTTAGTTAATTCAAGTTTTAAATGATTTATAATTAGAAAACAGAAAATATAAAAATGTGCTTTCTTTATCTGATTAAATACATTTACAATAATTATATTAGAGTATATATATGTATATATATATATATATATATATATATATATATATATATATATATATATTATTTTTAATATTAGTTATTTTATTCCCTTTCTTTATTTTAGGATCTTAGATTTGCTAACGGAGCCATTAAACTTGTCAGAACATGTTACCTCAAATAACTTGGGTTATTTAGACAACTTCAGACCAGACTTGTTCTTCCAGTTGATGGCTTGTCAATTTTTCCCGTCAACAAATGGTGCTAGAAGGAGGATCGATGTCTATTTAATGATTAAATGTTTCACCCCTCATCCTTTCATAATTCTAGATTTATAAATCCTTCTTCTGTGTCATCTTATAATGCACTACAAGGCAGGTTAGATGACAATCTGACTATTTGGAGTCAATTTGTTCAAATTCTTAATTTTTCATGGTCCTACCCAAATCATTGTGTTGGAACATGCTTTCAATGTCTCATTACTAGTTATTTCCAACAAGACAACTGATCTCTTTTCAGAACTCACCTTTGATGATGAAGAGAACACATCTGTAGTAGACCATATTTCTAATTTTTTTTATAAATGTTTAAGACATAATATCATTGATCCTAATGTTACATGCAGGTTGTTTGCTCTCACCTTCCAAGGTCGGGTTAAATATGGATTTGAATCTTTTCCGGCTAATTCTATTCATTGTTTGTCTGAGTTTGTATTTGAGTTTTTATCATGTTTTAACAACTATGATTATGATGAATTAAGTGAAGAATTAAGTTGCTTAAGGAAATAAAATGGTGAATCATTCAATGCTTTTGTGATTAGGTTGTTAAGAACCAAACATCAATATAGCATAGAAAAACCTCAGAAAAAGTACTCAACGCCTTGAAAAAGAGATAATTTCAGATAATAAGCCTCTTCGAGGGGGAAACCTCCTTTTACCCCACTTAAATGTTCAAGTCCAAGATG
>ML779779.1:1183599-1228480 GCA_009831015.1 Picea engelmannii
CAACCAGTCCCACACAATTTGGATACTCTAGGAAGAAGTTATGATTGTTTTACCTGGAACACCTTCTTGAGACTAGTCAATAGGACTAGTCAAATACCCTATCTTACACAGGGTGTATCTACAAATTTAAGATGAAACAGAATCTGAAATTTTTACCACGGATAAAATTCTAATTTCTGTAAATGGCCTCCAGATTTCAGGGTCTGAAACATCACAAAACAATTGTTATAGCGAAAATTCCACAATGACTCATTTCAGGATGATTCCAAAACCCGATCTTGTACAAGTTGTATCTCGGAAAGTATAAGGCCTCAGGAGCTGAATTTTTAACCCAACGTACCTTGATCTGTCTTATAAATACCCTCCAAGATTCTCCTTCTGAAATGTTGTAGAAAAAAAGTTATAGCGAAAATTCCACGGTGTCTAAGATGTAGCAGCGAAACCCCAAGATCTTGAGCTCTGATACCATATGTTAAGAACCAAACATCAATATAGCATAGAAAATACCTCAGAAAAAGTACTCAACGCCTTGAAAAAGAGATAATTTCAGATAATAAGCCTCTTCGAGGGGGAAACCTCCTTTTACCCCACTTAAATGTTCAAGTCCAAGATGATTCAAAATGAAAATGTCTCCTTGGTATATATAGGAGACTAGGAGGTTTAATGGCCTAAAGCCGACATAAATAAAATAACATTAGTAATCTAAATTACAACTAATGGCCTAAATCCGACATAAATAAAATAACATTACTAATCTAATATGCCCCAATTAAGTGGTAATGAGCCAATATTAGGGCTAAACATAGGTTCATTCATGTTTGTACTAGATTCCCTTTGAAAGAAATGTCGCTTATTAATGAGTGGTTTGAATATCTCGTTTCTCTCTCAGACAAGTAAGATCAATTAATGGTTAACCAATTTGAATTGAGCACTAACACTCAATCTCAAGATGGTTCAAATTTTGATGTTGATCTTGAAGATTTTGAAGCATCGCAATTTTTGTCAACTTCTTTCATTTTGGAAAATCATGAGCAACATCATATTTTACAAAATGCAATTGTCACCCCTAATCATTCTTTGTCAACAATGTCTCCTCCTGTTGAAGAAGGAACCTTGACTTTAAAAGATGAAAGTTGTCACACTCTCATAGATTTTATAACCTTTTCTAAAGTAAAAGAGGTTGAATGTGAAGTTGATAATCATGTGGACCATAAAAATTCCCCTAATTTAGTTGAACATATCCATGATGAATCAGTGGGAGACAAAATCATTAGGCAGACTATTAATCAATCTTCCATCTCTAGTGATTTTCTCTCAAATTTTCCCTTGCACAATGAACCAAATTGTCTCTTAGAAACTATCTCGTATTCTTTAAAAGAGAATACAACATAGGTTGATCAGTTTATACAAGGAACAAAACCAGATTTTGAAACACATATACCTATCATTTCAAGAGATGCATTTTGTCTCCTTAATTATTCTACATATTATTCCTTGTACCCTGATATTTTCGATCCTAATGTTGTGCAATTGCATGTTCCATATTACCTTGGAGAGAATTCAACATTATATAATTAGGTACAAAGAGATCACCGAATAGAAGATAAAGAGGGAAATAATTCTTCCCATGAACATATTAATTTTTATTCTCATCAATTATCCATGGGTAAATCAGGAAATGATTTGAAAGAGTCTCAAATTGCATCTTCCATTGATTCATCTCAATTTTTGTTTCGAGAAGGATCTAAATTTTTCCATGATCAATTATTTGAGGTTGAAAAGTATAATCGGCCAAATATTACTACTAATGATGATTATTCAAAAATGTTGGTCATTCCATTTAGTTCACCTCAAATAGTTAACCTTGAAATATCTAAGCTCAATGGAAATTTTCAAGAGAATGAGACACTTATTTTCCGATCGAGAATCATGATAAGTTCTCTCCATCTTGATCTGACCTTTTTACAAGATTCTTTCCTTGATAGTCTAATACTTTATTCTCATCAGGAATATTTGTCGCATGTGAATTCTTTCAAAAAATCACATGTTAGTAATTGCATGTATTATGATAGGATTGCATATTGGTTGGAGTATTCATATCTCAAAAAGTTTCTAGGGAATGGTAATATTATCTTCACTTCATTTACATATCAAAGAGGTAACTTTAACACACTCATTTTATATCCTTCAGATGGAGAAAATATGGAATGAAAGGAAAATTTTCGAGAGGATGGGGCACTTCAGTCTAGGCCGAGCATTATGTCAGGTCCCCATAACTCTCACAAACTTCACAATTTCATTTTTTCATATTTTTGTAACCCATTTAATGACAAAATTGTAGAATGGATGGAGGATTCATACAAAAAGAATGTTCAAGGGAATGGTAAGATCATGCTTGCCTTGTTTTTAAATGATGATGATAAAGGTAAGTATGATATATTTTTGTCATTTTTTGATATACTACCATTCTTTCTAGTAAATTTTTATTTTGTTTCCATTGTAGGATTGGAGTTACTCCGATGGCTACATTGGAAGCATGACTTTACATAGTATTTTGATTTGTTTAGTAGTTAGAGTAGGTTTAGGAGTAGGTTTTCTTTTATCTTTATTTCTCACTGTTTATGTTTGTAATAATGCAGTCATGAACACAAGTGGGTGCACCAAGAGAACCATAATATGGCTGTTGTCAGGGAAGTCCAGTTTGACACTTTCTCTCAGCTTTTCAAAAATGCAGTATCATCATGAAATTTTTTAAATGAAAAGTAAAGAGACAAGTATATCTAAACTGTAAATCCAAACCTTACCCAAGGTGCCATGAGTAGGACTTCATTCATATTAATGAGGATTTTTCTATTTTCTTTTAGTCTCTCAAGAGATATTTCACGTGATGATTTCAGATCCACCCTCTTGTAAATATTTTTTATTTTCTTTTTTTTGTTTTTCATTTTGGTTCTTTTCATTTTTCTTGTTTTTGGTTTGTTTCTGAAAAATTATGTCTGTGTCACCATTTCATTTGTGCAAGGAAAATCATAATTTTTATCTAAGAGCAATAGCTGAATAATTTTCAAAGAACCATGCTGTAAATTGTTGAACTCAAATCAACAGAAGAAAGTTCTTGCTCAAAATAGTGTTGATGGTTTCTTTTCAAAATATCGAGAGGATAACGATTGTCATTAATAAACTCTTAACGTTGTCCCTATTTTTAAGAAAACAACTCAATTATAACTTCTTGTCCTTAAGATGGTTTCTTAACAGGAATCTAAGTGTCCAGATCATGATACGGATCATTTTACGAAAACCGATGAATTATATAAGAACAATTTTTGTTTGATAAAATTTGAAGTTTTCAGTATCACCCCTCTCTCTTGAATATCATAAAGTTTCTGCAAATTTGTAAATTAATTCTAGAGAGTTGAAAGCACTACAACGTGTGTGAACTGTTTGTAAACTCATCAAGACACTGAACATGTCTGTTGGAAGTGGGTAAATGCATCCATGAAACCAAGGCAACTTCGTCAGGGTACTGAATAGCCTTGTTGGTAGCGAAGCAATGTCAGGTTCAAGAAAAGTATCAGGTATGCCCCTTAAATTGAATCCATGAATAAAGATGTTCTTCGTCATGAATGGAAGACTTTTGGATAGGATAGAGGTGTTTGAGTGGGTTAAATGACATCCCTGCAGAGGCTATGGACGCCTGCTGGCAATAGTGGCTATGTCAACAATATCGGAGTCAGTTGCATAAACATCGTTCCTCTAGAAATCTATATCTGATATCATATTACACTTTTGATGGAAACACATATGATGTTGGACTATGCTATCCCCCTAAGTTTTTCATGCTTGATGTTTTTTCAGTTGCTTCTCAAATCTTCATTTTTCCGATTCATCCTAACATGAAATTTTGGTGATGCAGAGATACCTGCTTCACCCAGTAAGTCGCCATTGTTGGCAGCCCCACATGATTTTGTTATGTGAATAGGAAATTACATTCTCTATAGCTTCCTTCACCTCATTCTTGTAAACATTATCATTTTTAGACGATTATTGGATTAGTAAAGATATTCATTAATCGCTTAGAGTTTTCGTTTCCTTTTGTTTTCATGTTTGATTCATGACTGAAAGCATGAATCAAACATGAAAACTTAGCTTCGTATTATATTCTTGTTAGAGATATTTCTTGTAAGGGGGTTGGAATGCAAAAGAGCGGGTCAAAAACCCACTTGTCCTAAGTTCGGGTGCTAATGCGCCCATGATTAATCGAAAGTAAGTCTGGACGGCTAGGATCGTGGCACCCGGATCAACGACGCAGGTACGATTCTGGACCCCCCCCGCCTTTCTACCTTTAAGAGGGGGGGGGGTCCAGAATCCGGGGCGCACCTCTTCGATGCCCCAGATCAGCGCACCCGGATCAACGTCGATGAATGAAATTTCGGACCCCCCCTGCCTTTCTGCCTTTAAGCGGAGGGGGGGGGGGTCCGGAATCGGACCTGCAACTCTCCAACGGCTGAGATCTTAACGCCCGAATTGACGGCGCTCGCACAACCCACATCATCCGCAGCTTCTCTATGTTTAAGCACACGTGGACCCTTCTCCTGTCATATCACCTTCCAACCACCGTTCTCCTGCCGCCATGTGGCGTCCATCTATCTCTCCTTTATGGTATGCATGGCCTTCCTCCCTTCTTATCATCCACACACCATCTGCCACACGTCTCCTTCCCTCCATGTCAGCCTCCCCCTAAAAGGTATCTATCACACCTATTCTTCCACCTCCTTCACTTATCGCATTTTGCCATGTGTCCCCTTTGCAATCCCTCTCTCTCCCCGCCATTGTGGCCCCATCATTTCGTTCCCATGTCCCACCTTCTGCGTTGTTCTCCCCGCATATCCTTTGAGCCGGTCAGTTATTCCAGATGGCTGCATGGGAGGTCCTCCACGTCCAGAAGGTGCCGAGTTGGCCGGGCCATCCTCAATCCCAATGTTGCAGTTATTGAAGCGGTTGGTGGTTGTTAGACATCGCCTCTGCCTTAATGGGAAAGAACGACCATGAATTTAAGGCACGTCGATTCGCCGTTGGAACTGTCAAAGAACTAAGATTGCGTCTGACATAAGCTGCACGATCTTTCAGATGTTGACTGTCAGAAGCCATGTAGACGCAAAGCTTTCAATGCAGTGTCTTGATTTCGCTGTTGTTGTGTTTTGAGTATATGAAGGCGTTTTCGCCATTTTTGTATCTATCGATGGTTGAGCTGAGCTCCCAGTTGTAAATCTTTAATGAAGCATTGATACTCTGGTTATGTATGCACTTTTGAGACTTCTTGCCTGATGAATGCCAGTTTCTTTTATGTCTCTGTTACACTGTGTTAGAAATGCTCGGAATTGGAGGATCCAGTCGAGCTATAGCTGTTATAGGATGATGTTGGTAGGATCACTGTAGAAGTTATAATGTTTCTAGCCAACTCTTGTGATTTTCTCAGCACTGAGTGACTTGGAATTGGAGGATCCAGTCGAGTCCTCCTCAATTTCTTGAGACCCTGAGTCAAGCAGATCTTGCCTTCAGTGTCTTTCTTCTGCAAATAGCCATAAGCCTGTTTCCCAAAGCTATTTGTTCATTTTTATCACTAAGTATTCCACCTACTCACCCTTTTATCAACTTACTGGCTAAAGTTGGATCAAGACCTCCTTTGTCACCATATGTACCAGACTCAGTCCCTGAGTTAGAGTGATATCTCCTTGAGTTTTCCTCCATTAGATCACCCCTTTAAAACAAATCGTGACATTAACTGATGGGCGTCGGGCTCTGCTCCTGCAATCAATCCAGGAGTGAATTCTGATAGCCAGCATTTCTGGCGCCGTTGCCGGGGACAATGTTGAATATATTCCCTGGGATTGAACGACAGAGATCAACTGATTCTGAAGGTGCATCAGATATCAGAACTTGAAGATTGCTACTGTGCACCTGGCGACTCCATTGTGACGACTCCACTGAGGAGAACCTGCACTATCAACTGTGGCTTCAAGAGGTAGACAAACGAGGTCTAACCCACACTTGCCTTTAGCTACACCAGAAGCTGACGCGGAAGTAGCGCGCAGGACGGGAAAGAAATCTGCAAAAGAAGCTTATGTCGTTGAAACAGGTATTTCTCCACCTCCTACTGTTAAAACTCCATTTTCTTCCTTTCAGCTTCCTAGTCAACCTCCCTCTGAGGTTTCCCATTTTCTGAATTTCGGGAGTGTTCCTGCTGAGTTTTCTCCTCCTGGTCTAGTGTCAGAGGGAGAAACTCTTGTCACTCCCCCTTCCCTGAAAGTTGTGCCTTCACACCAGCATTTCTCAGAAGGTTGCACCACCCCTCCTCTTATCTCTACTACTGCTCAGAGAAAAGCATATGCACACTCGGGTCCCTTGGCTTTTTCTCTGTTTTCTCCGTTGTCTCCTCCGAGAACCTCTGTTCCGACATCTCCCGTCCACACTCCTTCTCCTCCAAGTTCTCCTCTACCTAACATCCCTATGGTTGGTGTTAATCCTCCTTCGAATAGAATGGATGCCATAGTTGCTGCGAGATATGATCCTTTAATCCTATCGCATCCTATGAACCCTCTCCCTGCTAGAGACTACTTGAAGTACATGCCCAAGTTCAGTGGGGAGGGAGACATAACTGCTGAGGAGCACTTGGCTTCTTTTTACAGCTATGTAGACAACCTCAATATTGAGAATGAAGATGTCTGGATGAGAGTCTTTGTCCAGAGTTTGGATGGTGAGGTTAGAAAGTGGTTTAGGGGACTTGCCGCTGGATCTATTGCTGGAATTGAAGCCCTGGATAATGTTTTCCTGAGGCAGTGGGGGGATAGAAAAGATTATATGTATTACATGACAGAGTTTGGGTCTCTAAGGAAGACGGAAGGAGAGTCTGTCTTAGACTTCTCCAAAATATTTAACAAGATGTACAACAAGATTCCTGCAGAGATTAAACCCTCAGAGGCCTTTGCTCAAATTTCCTATGCTAGCACATTTGACCCTGATTTTTGTCTCGTGTTAAGAGAGAGAAGAGCCACCTCTTTAACTCAGATGCAAGATGTAGCTATAGAAGTAGAATCCAACATATTGGCAGCTGACAGACTGAGAAGCCAGGCTGACACAGACAGAAGAAAGGAAAGGTCAGAAGCCTCCACTTCAGGCCCCTCTTTGCCCCACTCTCAAGTACATGATCTGACCCGAGTTATGAGCCTTCTTAAAGAAGAGGTGGAAAGATTGAAGGTGGAAAGGAAGCAAGCATACAAGGGCCCTCAGAACATCGAAAATAAAGGAGGTTTTAGAAGGCCAAATAATTTCGCTCCTCCAATTATGCACAGAGAAAAGGAAAGAGACAGAGAAGACCAAAGGATTCAGGCTCCCTTCCAGAACAATTTTGTGAATGATGGAGATGAAGGGGAAGCAGAAGATCCTGAGCCTAAAATCCACAGTGTAGAAGTCACTCCCCCTTTCCCTCATCTGACCCAATTAGCATACAAAGAATCTCTCATGGATGGTCAGCTGAACGAATTGAGCAAGGGAGACAAAGTTAGTGGTGGTCGAGGTAGGTACAACTTGAGGTCCGACAAAAGAGCAACAACACCTGATATTCCTGAGCCATCCTGTAGAGCAAAGAAGCCTGCTAATGAGATAGCAGACAGTCACAGAGGTAAGAAGGCCCAACCTCTCTCTCCCATTGTTCATAATCATGTTCCTGAAATTAGAGAAATCCCCAAGCCTATGTCTTCTTTCAATTTCAAACATGAGATTCAAAAGGTCAGAATTCCTGTGCCACTTACTGAGTTAATTAAACACGGGGAATTCAAAAAATGCTTCTCTGAGCTGTTAAAGTCCGAAGCCTCATACCCTCTCACAGACTCCATAAACCTCCAAGATGAAAGGCCTGCAGTTGTCCTAGGTCCCATGGTAGAAGACAGAGATGATTCATCCCCTCCCTTCTACACCTCCCTGAACATACATGAAAAGGTACTGCATAATTTCCTTATGGATTCAGGGGCTTCCCACAACCTCATGCCCAAAACCGTCATGGAAGAATTAGGACTGGAAGTCACCTGATCCTATCATGACCTCTATTCTTTTGACTCCAGGAGGGTCTATTGTTTGGGAGTGATTAAGGACCTAGTAGTCTCTTTGTTTCAGCTGCCCATGAAGAGTATGGTCATGGATATTGTGGTAGCTGATGTTCCTCCCAAGTTTGGCATGTTGTTGTCAAGGTCTTGGATCAAGAGACTTGGAGGGAAATTACAGATGGATCTCACATATGCCACCATTCCAGTCTTTGGAGGGGAACATAGGAGACTGTACAGAGAAGCCTAGCTAGCCTACATTGTCAGTGACGAGGCCAACCCTACCAATCATCCCATCTATGCCTTGGACACTGATTTAGGCTCTAGTTTACTACAACTCACCCACACCCCTAAATCTTCTTTGCATATTAGAAAGCATCCCATCCTTAATCAGGAAGCTTCCCCTTCAACTTCCTCTGTTTGGAAGATGTTATTTGATGGAGCTTCCTCCAGTATGGGTGCAGGTGTCGGAGTGATATTTTTATCACCTTGTCATGAGACCATCTCTCTTTCATACAGGCTGGAATTCGAGGTCACCAATAATGTGGCAGAGTATGAAGCTCTGGTTCTGGGATTGAGAGCTGCCAAAGAAATGGGAATCAAGGAGATGGTTGTGTTTGGGGATGCAGAGCTGATTGTCCAGCAGGTCAAAAATGTCTATCAGACTAAGCATCCTCGGCTCAGAAATTACAGGAACGAGGTATGGGATCTGGTTGATGATTCCTTCCTGGATTTTAACATTTCCTACATTCCAAGGGAGGAAAATGCCTCAGCCGACTGTTTAGCTTTCATAGCTAGTGTGCTCGAAGTTCCCACATCACCCACTGTCGGGTTTGACGTTGAACTAAAATACAGGCCTTCTATACCAGACAATGTCAAACAATGGAAGGTATTTGAAGATGATCAAGAAATTGAGAAATTTCTCCAGTCCATTGATGACTTTTCATCAATGCACATAGATGAGAATCCTGAAGAGGAAGATGACCATCACCCTGTGGAATTTGTGAATAAAATTATTGATCACCGGATCATTCAGCTACCGAGCAATCAAATTCTGAGAGGACTGATCCCGTTAGAAATATTGTTCGACGGGAATGATGTGGCAGTAAAGGGTAAGGTTTCAGGTGATGATGATGAGACAACTGAATGCAACATAGGCACACCTGAGGAGCCAAAGTTTTTCAAGCTGTCAAGGAGTTTGACTGATGGGAAGAGGATAGAATATATCAAGTTGTTGAAGGAGTTTGCTGATGTGTTTGCATGGACCTACAAAGATCTCAAAACATATGACACATCAGTCATCGAGCACAAGATCCCACTAAAAGAGGAGGCTAAGCCATTTAAGCAGAAGCTGAGACAGATAAATCCCATGTTGTTGCCTGTCATGGAGAAAGAGGTAARGAAGYTGTTGGAYGCCMAGATCATTGTCCCCTTGRGATATTCTGAATGGGTGGCCAATTTGGTCCCGGTGAGAAAGAAAAGTGGAGAAATCAGACTCTGTGTCGATTTCAGGAACCTGAACAGAAGTTCGAGGAAGGACAATTATCCCCTGCCCAACATGGAGCACATTTTACAGAGGGTCACTGGTGCATCCAGGATGCCCATGATTGATGGTTTCTCTGGATATAATCAGATATCATTCATGCCTGAGGACAGAGAAAAAACATCCTTCATCACTCCTTGGGTCACATTCATGTATGCCAAAATGCCTTTTGGACTGATGAATGCAGGAGAAACATTTCAGCGAGCCATGGACATAGCCTTCATTGGGTAAAAAGATAAGTTTGTCATGATTTACCTAGATGACATAACAGTCTTCTCCAAGACTGACAAAGAACATCGATGCCACTTGAAGAGAGTTTTCCTCAAGTGTCGCAGGTTTGGCCTTTCCCTGAATCCCAAGAAATCATTGTTTGCTATGCAGGAGGGGAAGTTGTTAGGCCATATAGTATCAGCAGAGGGAGTAAGAATTGATCCTGACAGGGTAGAAGCAATTCAGGCCCTGTCACTTCCCAGATCTAAGAAAGAGGTCCAGGCGTTTTTGGGAAGGATTAATTTTCTGAGGAGGTTTGTTTCAAATTTCACTGAGTTGGTAAAACACATCACAGCCATGCTCAGAAAGGGTCATGAAATAAGGTGGACTGCTGAATCTAGGGGATCTTTTGCCTAGATAAAGAAAGCATTGACTGAGGCACCGGTGCTAATCAGTCCCGATTATTCTAAAGATTTCCTGATTTTCTCATTTGCTTCTGATGACTCAATAGCAGCAGTCCTACTGCAGAGAAACGATCAAGGGTAAGAGCAGCCCATTACCTTCTTCAGCAAGGCATTAAGAGATGCTGAACTCAGATATGAGATCATGGAAAAACAGGCCTATGCATTAGTGAAAGCTCTCAAAGTTTTAGAATCTATGTTTTGCACTCAAAAATCACTGCATATGTCCCTTCAGTTTCAGTGAAGGACATCCTTATACAGCCTGACATAGACGGGAGAAGGGGCAAATGGATAGCTAAGATCCTCAAATTTGACCTGGAAATTAAGCCCACCAAAATGATAAAGGGGCAAGGTTTAGCCAAGCTATTGGATGAATCCAATTATAAAGCTTTGGAGATTAACTGCATCAATGAGCAAGCTAAGTCATCCAACGGTAATTCCCAAATCACCATACCACTAGCAGCATGTCCCTGATACAGGGACATCTTGTACTTTCTGCAGGAATTAAATCCCCCTGATGGACTGGGAAAGAGTAGGGCCAGAGATTTAAAGCTCAAAGCGGTCAAATACTGCCTTATTGATCGAGACTTGTATTGGAGAGACCCTCTGGGGATATTATTAAGATGTTTGGACCCTTTGCAAGCCCAGAAGGTGATGTTCGATTTTCATAGTAGTCTCTGCGGGGGTCATCATTTTTGGAATACCACATCCCATAAGATCCTCCGGGATGGGTATTACTAGCCTACTTTGTTTACTGATGTCTGCAGAGAAGTCAGGGCCTGCGTCAAATGCCAGAAGTTCTCAGGTAAACAACAACTCAAATCTCTGCCATTAAATCCTGTAGTAGTTTCGGCACCCTTTCAGCAGTGGGGATTGGATTTCATCGGAGAGATTCATCCTCCCTCAAGTGGCCAGCACAGATGGATCCTCACTGCAACTGATTATTTCACCAAGTGGATAGAGGTTGTCCCCACCAGAAGCACTTCTCACAAAGTAATTATCAGCTTCTTGGAAGACATCATAGCCAGATTTGGTTGTCCGAGTAGAATTGTCACTGACAATGCCTCCCCCTTCAGGTCTGATCCTCTGATCAAGTTTTGTGAACAATTTGGGATTTCATTGGTTCACTCTACTCCATACTATCCTCAAGGAAATGGACTGGAAGAATCCTCCAATAAAATCCTGATCAAGCTTATCAAAAATCTACTGGAGGACAATCAGAAGGCCTGGGACTCAAAGCTCAAATTTTCTCTCTGGGCCGATCGAGTGACAACCAAGAAGTCCCTGGGTCTCTCACCTTTCCAACTGGTTTACAGAATAGAGGCCATTTTTCCCACTCAGCTTGCCTTACATGTGGCAAATTTCCTCCAGGTCCTTGAAGGGGAACCTAATCACATATACTGGAGGATTCATCAGATGGTGGAAGTGCAGCAGATCAGAGAACAGGTCATGGATAGAGCCTACAATCATCAGCAGAAGATCAAGCAGGCTTTTGAAAGGAAGAATAAGAAGAAGGAATTTGAGCAGGGTGATCTAGTGCTCAAATGGGATGCACCCAGGCAGGAAAAGGGCAAACACAGTAAATTTGATGCCCTCTGGATCGGGCCTTTCAAGATCCTTGAAGTATTTTCAAACAACACTTACAGGTTGCAGGATCTGGAAGGCAAGGAAGTTTTTGGCAGCCTAGTAAATGGGAATTTCTTGAAAACGTGTTTTTTGTGAGCCACAGTTGGCTCTTTTTTGTTTCATTTTGTACATATTGTTTTTGCTTTTGTTTTCCGGACTAATAAATGACTCCATAGCCCAAAAGCAAAGGCACTAAATATCCAAAAGAGTTCTTAGAGCATCACAGGGATGACTCTATCCCCCATGGAACCAGATGTTAGAGATATTTCTTGTAAGGGGGTTGGAATGCAGAAGAGCGGGTCAAAAACCCACTTGTCCTAAGTTCGGGTGCTAATGTTCCCATGATTAATCGAAAAGAAAGTCTGGACGGCTAGGATCACGGCGCCCGGATCAATGGCGCAGGTGCGATTCCGGACCCCCCCCCGCCTTTATACCTTTAAGCGGGGGGGGGTCCGGAATCTAGGGCGCACCTCTTCGACGGCCCAGATCAGCATGCCTGGATCAACGAAGATGAAGGAAATTCCGGACCCCCCCTGCCTTTCTACCTTTAAGCAGAGGGGGGGGATCCGGAATCGGACCCGCAACTCTCCAACGGCTGAGATCTTAACGCCCGAATCAATGGCGCTCGCGCGACCCACATCATCTGCAGCTGCTCTGTGTTTAAGCGTGCGTGGACCCTTCTCCCATCATAGCACCTTCCAACCACCGTTCTCCTGTCGCCATGTGGCGTCCATCTATCTCTCCTTTATGGTTTGCATGGCCTTCCTCCCTTGTTATCATCCACACACCATCTGCCATGCATCTCCTTCCCTCCACGTCAGCCTCCCCCTAAAAGGTATCCATCACACCTATTCTTCCACCTCCTTCGCTTATCGCATTTTTCCATGTGTCCCCTTTGCAATCCCTCTCTCTCCCCGCCGTCGTGGCCCCATCACTTCGTTCCTGTGTCCCACCTTCTGCGTTGTTCTCCCCGCATATCCTTTGAGTCGGTCGGTTATTCCAGGTGGCTGCATGGGAGGTCCTCCACATCCAGAAGGTGCCGAGTTGGCCAGGCCATCCTCAATCCCGATGTTGCAGTTATTGAAGCAGTTGGTGGTGGTTAGACATCGCCTCCACCTTAATGGGAAAGCATGGCCATGAATTTAAGGCACGTCGATTCACCATTGGAACTGTCAAAGAACTAAGATTGCGTCTGACATAAGCTGCACGATCTTTCAGATGTTGACTGTCAGAAGCCATGCAGACGCAAAGCTTTCAATGCAATGTCTTGATTTTGCTGCTGTTGTGTTTTGAGTATATGAAGGCGTTTTCGCCATTTTTGTATCTATCGATGGTTGAGCTAAGCTCCCGGTTGTAAATCTTTAATGAATCACTGATACTCTGGTTATGTATGCACTTTTGAGACTTCTTGCCTGATGAATGCCAGTTTCTTTTACATCTCTGTTACACTGTGTTAGAAACGCTCGGAATTGGAGGATCCAGTCGAGCTATAGCTGTTATAGGATGACGTTCGTAGGATCACTGTAGCAGTTATAATGTTTCTAGCCAGCTCCTGTGATTTTCTCAGCACTGAGTGACTTGGAATTGGAGGATCCAGTCGAGTCCTCCTCAGTTTCTTGAGACCCTGAGTCAAGCGGATCTTGCCTTCAGTGTCTTTCTTCTGCGAATAGCCGTAAGCCTATTGCCCAAAGCTGTTTGTTCATTTTTCTCACTAAGTCTTCCACCTACTCAGCCTTTTATCAACTTACTGGCTGAAGTTGGATCAAGACCTCCTTTGTCACCATATGTACCAGACTCAGTCCCCGAGTTAGAGTGATATCTCCTTGAGTTTTCCTCCATTAGATCACCCCTTTAAAATAAATCGTGACATTAACTGATGGGTGTCGGGCTCTGCTCCTGCAAGCAATCCAGGAGTGACTTCCGATAGCCAACAATTCCTATAAAAAACATTCTTTTTAAAGGGTCATTATACTTATATCCAATCTATATCTAACACTTGAGTGGCTTAACTTTTGAATGATTTGAATATTGATATGATTTCTATGTATTTAGTTGGATTTCATTTGAATTGTTTGTGTTGATATATTTAAACCCTTTGCAAAAACTATGGTCATGCTAGTCATGTGAATTAATGCACAATTATCGTACCTTGTACTTGATCCATCTTTCTAGCATAGATAATTAATATGCCTTTCATTACAGGTTATAGTTTTTCATTCTCTGCACACAAGGTTTTCATTACCAGGTATGGTCAAGCATCAAGACCGAACCCTCGATGTCCATACTATTATTGCACATAGTCTTCATTTGTTTTTTTTCCATTTTATCCACTCAGATTTGTTCCTTTTACTCCTGCCATCTAAACCCAGAGCTATCTTGAGTCACCCCTGTTATAGTCCAATCATATTTTGAATGGATCCTATTGTCCTAATAGAGCCGAATGGCTCTCAAGCATTTTTATCTCATGATGATGTAGTCAAAGATTTAAAAGGTCAGGGCTAGGATGCCTTCATCAAAAGGTTCACAGGGTACAACCTTCATGTGGCTAAGGAATTTGCGCAGATGTTTGATGGGTATAGGGTGAAAATTGGAGATATCTAGTTGGAGGTAACTGAAGAGTTTGTTAGTGAAGCTATAGGGATTCCATCCACTGGTCAAAAGTGGTTCAATAAATAAAAAATCAAATAAGTTCCATGGAGCCTCTTCATGATCTCCACGAAAAATCGATTGTTGTGAGAAATCTATCCCTATTTCTTTGGTTAAACGTAGGTGGCATGGTTTGCTATTGATCCTTAAATAGTTTGTGACCTGTGAAGGTCATTGTGGTATAACTTTTCTCTATCATTGTTAAGAACCAAATATCAATATAGCATAGAAAAACCTTAGAATAAGTACTCAACGCCTTGAAAAAGAGATAATTTCATATAATAATCCTCTTCTAGGGGGAAACCTCCTTTTACCCCACATAAATGTTCAAGTACATGATGATTCCAAATGAAAATGTCTCCTTGGTATATATAGGAGACTAGGAGGTATAATTACAACTAATGGAATAAAGTCGACATAAATAAAATAACATTACTAATGTAGCATGCCCCAATTAAGGGGTGATGAGCCAATATTAATTCTTAACATGCCCCTCCCCTTGGGACAAGTGTTGTCCACAATGATTGAGTAACGCTGGATGCTTTTGTATAAAAGACTCATCTTCCCAAGTGGAATATTCAACCAGTAGTTTCCTCCATTTAATGAGATTCTATGAAATGGATCTATTCCTCAGCTGGCGAATTCTTGTGTCAGTGATGGCTTTAGGCTCCAATATGATTTTTCCTTCCTCGTCAAGTTCTGGAAATATAGTTTGAATTGGGATCTTGTCACCTATAACCTTATTTAAGCATGAAACATGGAAAACTGGGAGTACTCATGAAGATGCACGCAACTCCAATTTGTATGCCATAGTACCAATCTTTTGCAACACCTTATAAGGACCATACTACTTTGGTTATAATTTATTATCCTTATTGGCTTGCTTGATGGACATTTGTTTGTATGGTTGTAGTCTTAAAAACACACAATCCCCAACTTCAAAAATTCTTTCACTACGATATTGTTTGCTTGTTGTTTCATGTGATTTTGTTCCATGGTCAGGTTGTCTTTTAAGATTTGGAGAACTTGTTGTTGATGCTCGATGTGATATTCCACTACTTGAACCTTAGATTTTTATTTTAGATTAGAAGTGGTGGAAGGAGGGTGGTATCCATAGAGTTCCATAAATGGTGTCATTTTTGTTACAGTATGAAAGGAAGTGTTATACCACCATTCTTCCAAGGGTAACCATTTGAACCATTGTGTTTTTTTATCAGAGACAAAGAAATGAAGGTAGTCTTCCAGACATTTGTTCACTATCTTGGTTTTTCCATCAGATTGAGGATGATAGGATGCGCTATGAGACAATCGAGTACCCAAACAAGAAAATAATTTTGTCCAAAAATGTCCAGTGAATATGGGATCTCTGTCACTTACAATAATTTTTGGGCTGCCATGTTGATTTTGAACTGTCTCCATGAGTGCAGTGGCAACTGTACTAGCTTTGAAGGGATGAGAGAGTGCAAAAAAGTGTGCATACATGGTGAATATATCAACAATCACCATGATGACACTCTTTCCTTCAGACTTCGGTAACCCTGTGATGAATTCCATGGAAACCTCCTCCCAGCACTGACTTGGGATGGCTAATGGTTGTGAAAGACCTGGGGTCTTAATTGTTTCCACCTTATTTTGTTGGAAAACCAAACATTCTTCCACAAACCTTTGAACATCAGTTTTAAGGCCATCCCAAAAAAAATCCTTCTTGACTCTATGGTAGGTTTTCAAAAATCCTGAGTTCCCTCCTACTAGAGAGGTGTGCAATTCTAATAGTAACTTTTGTTTGAGCTAGGAGTTCTTACACAAATATAAGCGATCTTTGTACCATAGTGAATCAGTTTTACATCTAAATGTTTTTGATCCACTGGAATCCTACTGCAACTTTTGAATGATAGTCCAAACCTTTTTGTCATTCTTCCATTCATCCCTTTCTTTTATTATCCAATCGAGTTGGATGATCGAGATAGCATAGAGAAAGGCCTCAACATCTTCATCCTTTCTTGAGAGTGCATCTGCCACAACATTTTTCTTCCCCTTTTTATAGACGATTTCAAAATTATAACCTAATATCTTGGTTAGCCATTTTTGTTGTTCTTCTGAAGATAGTCTTTGTTCCAAGACGTATTTAAGACTATCATGATCTGTTTTGACCCTGAAGTGCCTACATATTAGGTAAGGACACCATTTCTTCAATGCATGTAGTATTTCCATCATTTCCTTCTCATAAATGAGTTTGTGTAAGTCCTTCCCTTGAGTGGCCAACTTTCAAAATTTAGGGGCCTTCCTTCTTGCATTAGGACATCACCAATTCCATTTCTCGAGGCATCACATTCCACAATAAAGGTTTTTGTGAAGTCTGGAGTGGTAAAGATAGGAGCTTTGCACATCACCTCTTTAAGTTGTTCAAAATATTTAGTTTCCTCTGGAGTCCATGAAAATGAATCCTTATTAGTTAGTGTCGTTAAAGGTGCTACTATTCTTCCATAGTGCCGAACAAACTTGCGGTAGTAACCTGTCAAAGACAAAAATCCTCTAAGATTCTTCAATGTTTTGGGAATCGACCAGTCCATCATGGCATTAATCTTGTTAGGGTCTACCTTGACACCTTCATGAGATACAATATGACCCAAATAATCTACCTCCTTCACTCCAAAGAAACATTTGGATGGTTTGGCATATAGTTGTTTCTCTTTTAGTAGTTGTAGAACCTTGTCAACATGTCACACATGATCCTCCCAAGACTTGCTATAGATTAGTATATCATCAAAAAATACTAACACAAATTTTCAAAGGAACAATGCTCCATCAAAGAATGTCATTTTGTGTATGTGTCACATTATGTAGATCAAAGAATTGCTCCATATGAGGTATCCATGTGATTGGGTCCTTGCCATCAAACTTCCTCATATCGATCTTAGGAATGTAGTTGGTCTTCAAGCCAAAGTTGGAGTTTCTCCATTCTTGATTCACCTTCCTTGTGTCCTCATCATGAATTTCATGGGATTCATTTTCACTTTCAGGTGTCTTCTCTGTTACAAAATTTTTCAATACTTCCATGATCTCCTCTTTTAAACTATCCATCTTAGTATTTATTGACTCCAACTTAGCTTCCATCTCTTGTAATTCATCTTTTGTTACTATCTTCTTTTGTAAATCATTTATGTCCCTACGCATTTCTTTACCTTCATAAAGAGTCCAAGTAGGATTGTATGGAGGCTTATTTGGTGTAGAATTTCTCTTTTTGGGTGGCATGTTGGCCAAGTATGACTTTTGAACCTTGCTTTTGAGGTGGTTCTACTAGTCAATCTCTCTTCTATTGTATCTCCCATGTTTTGGCCCTTCTGGGTACAAAAATTTCTTTTATGTAGTTCTCTGATATTTCTTCTCTGCAATGCCATAGGTCTGATCAAAATTGGATGTGCCAAGTGGAATTTACAGTAACTTCCCCACCACTTGCTGATTCTTTTCCTTTCTAGGAGATCTCACTTGTATAGCATACCCCGCACAAAATAATTGATATAAAATTCTGAAACTCGTACCATAAATACCACAGACTGTACACTATCCAATGAAACTAGTATCACTCAATTTGGATACTCTAGGAATAAGTTATGATTGTTTTACCTGGAACACCTTCTTGATACTAGTCAATAGGACAAGTCAGATACCCTATCTTCCACAGGGTGTATATAAAAATGTAATATGACCCAAAAGATTCACTTTTTACCACAGATACCTTACTAATTTCTGTGAATATCCTCTAGAGTTCAGGGTCTGAAACGTTACAAAAATAGTTTTATAGCGAAAATTCCACAATGAATCACTTCAGGATGATTCTAGAACCCTATGTTGCACAGGTTGTATCTATGAAATTTTAAGGCATCAGGAGCTGCACTTTTAACCCAACGTACCTTGATCCATCTACTAAATATCTTCCAAGTAGTTTCTTTTGAAACATTGCAGAAAACAATTTATGGAAAACATGCTAAGGTGTATCAAATGTAGCAATGAAACCCCAAGACCTTGAGCTCTGATACCATATGTTAAGAACCAAATATCAATATAGCATAGAAAAACCTCAGAATAAGTACTCAACACCTTGAAAAAGAGATAATTTCAGATAATAAGCCTCTTAGAGGGGGCAACCTCCTTTTACCCCACATAAATGTTCAAGTACAAGATGCTTCCAAATGAAAATGTCTCCTTGGTATATATAGGAGACTAGGAGGTATAATTACAACTAATGGAATAAAGCCAACATAAATAAAATAACATTACTAATGTAATATGCCCCAATTAAGGGGTAATGAGCCAATATTAGGGCTTAACAATCGTATATTATTTCTTATGCCCTTCATAGGTTTTCATTTGAGTGTGCCTTTCTATTTACATAGAAGCCTATACAAGATGTCTAAAAGGTAGAAAAAACAGAGCCTCGACTCTAGTCTTTTCCACCATGGCTTGATAAAAATTTTGTTAACTCACCACTTGACAACCATAGGCGATTGTTGGGATGGATTTTTAGCGAGAAATCGTTTTTTTTCTACTGATTCTGTAGACAAACCTAATTCGGGTGAACCATTGATGAAAAAACATTTTGACAGTCCAAATAATAAGCCAACCACAACCCCCCTGGACAAGGTAATACCTAGTCAATGCCCACATGAGAAACAGGTTGTAGGTTTTGAGTGGAGTGAACCTCCTGTGCCTACTTTGGATACTGGCCATAATGCCACTGTGAAACCCTATGTCAACAAAGCTCGTAAATAGTCAAAACAAAATCACGTAGAGTTAGGATTCCAGAATAAAAGAGATGGTCGACTGATTTCGAGAAAGTTGAGAAATAGAGCCAACCCTCATTTGAGATGGATCGGCTTGATCGAGGTCAATGAGATCTCAGATTTAGAAATTGAAGCCTTCTTGGCTGAAGAGGATCCAAATTGTCAAAGATGTGATCCTACTCAACTATATGACTTTGTTAATAATATTCCATCATGTCTCAAGGGTAAATATGGATTCACTGGCATTAGTCCTGGTCAAGTGCACATAACGGGTAATGTTGATATAGTCAGACTTGATTGTACACTTTGGAAACATATCGTTCCTTCTGTGCAATGTGAGGTTTGAATACACTATATTGAATGATACTATACTGATATTCCCATCCTCCAAGCTTAGATTAAAACACTCACATATCACAGCGAATTACTGAGAAAAGAAAATCATGACCTCACAGAAAACAAGGAGAGACAAGTTAAACGTCTTAAGAAGACAAGTAACATAGTGATCAGAAACGTAGACAATGTTAATGCCATAATCAATTCTGAGATATTCGGATCCATGTTTAGTCATTGGTTGAAATGGTAAAATAGTTTTTCCCTCTTATTACATTCATGTTATCTGTTTGAATCACATCGTTTTAAAATCAGATTTTGTTTGCCAAGATAAGACTGGCTACAAAATCTTTCGATTATGTAGCCAAGTCATTTTTAAATAAAAAAATTAGTAATTAGTTGTTAATAAATTATCTATCTCGTTCCCGTTTTGTTTTCAGGAGATGGTAGAGATTGATGCTGATTTTCTAAGGTGGAACATGTTCGATTTAGATGATTAGTATTTATTTCCTGTTTATTTTGTAAAAAAGAAAAACTTTTATTAATTTTTGAAAAAAAACAACTCAGTTATGAGTGGTTGTAGGCCATCTATTTTTGTAATATTTTGATCTCATGAGATCTTATCCTATTCTAGGAGATGGGAAGATGAGATTTAAAAACACTTTAAATACTCTACATTTTGTAAGTGAGAGGCATCTTCTCCTGGAACAGATTATGGACAAATGATTGGCATAAACTAATGGAACAGGTTCTAGCAAATTGGCTTTAGACCAGTGTTAATGTTGTCTCGTTTATGTTTCGTCTCTTTTATTTTGGAATAGTTATGTGATGTGCATATTTAGTCTTCGTGACTTTTGATATTTGATTTTAAATTGATATTTTAAATGTTGTCTTTAATTTACTGTTCCATATGTGATAACTATGATCATCAGTCCCAATTTTGGTATCTGTGTTTTTCTTTGATGTTTTAATTGATACATAAATATGAATGCTTTGCAAAAAGATTTCTCTAATTGTAATCATTCATAATAATAAGATTAAAGTATCACATGTGTTCAATATTCTGTTATTAAACTCTGGCTTCCAATACATTTCTTGAATTTATTCAGGAAAATTTTAGTATAAGTCTACTGCACATTTCTTTCAAAAGGCGGGGTAATTGGATGCTCTTGTTCACACAGAGGCTCATAAACATTTAATGAATTAATAATAGGTTAGGTTCACTTGCTTCTAATTTCTGTCATTTTATGTATTAGTGAAATAGGAGAATCTCAAATTGGCTTTGACCATTTTTGTATATTTGTTTCACAATTTAGTTAATTCAAGTTTTAAATGATTTATAATTAGAAAACAAAAAATATAAAAATGTTCTTTCTTTATCGGCTTCTCAAAAACAATTATCTTTACATTGATTTCGTAAGTTTCCATTAAAAATTGCAACCTACAAATTATGTTTATAAGTGAGATTTTTATGCTTTCTTTATCTGATTAAATACAATTACAATAATTATATTAGAGTATATATATATATATATATATATATATATATATTAGTTTTAATATTAGTTAGTCTATTTGTTTTCTTTATTTTAGGATCTTAGATTGGATAACGGAGCCATTAAACCCATAAGAACAAGTTACCTCAAATGACTTGGGTTATTTAGACAACCCTGGACTAGACTTGTTCTTCCACTTAACATCTTGTCAATTTTTCCCATCAACAGGTGTGTGTCGGGCCAACACCTAGTCGAAGTGTTGAGGATGTCTCAGATAGTACAAATGCAAGGAGTGTGTAGAGATATTTTTAGAAAAAAAATATAAGTCCAAAACCTTTCATAAGTTCAAAGGATGCAAGGAGTGCATTAGAGGCTTGAAACTACGAGGAATAAAATCTCATAAGAGATAGTGAGTATGAGAGATACACAAGATGGACTTCAAAAAATTCCTAAGTATGAAATATTTGAAGTGTTAAGAGGAGGTGTTCGAGATTTAAATCACCCCATGCAGTAAACAATAGGAATATTAGTAACCAGAATCCCTTGAAAGGGAAGGATTTTTACCATTTAGAATTTGAACGGACAAGATCCATTAGAGGAGAGTCGGGATCATCCAAGACCTTCAAATTTGGAGAAGTGGCGAGGGCATTAAATCTAGGAAGTTCTTTGAACTTCTCATATTCGAAGGATTCCATACTGGGAGAGAAAAGGAGGTGGAACTCCGGATTTTCCAAAGTCTAGACCGTATATCTCAAAAAGGAAATGTTTCAGTAGATCCATGTGATCGGGAGACTGACACTTCGGAAGGAAGAGGGAATTGCAACAGAAGTTTGAAAATCTATTGAATCTTTGAGGAGTGGAGGATATATTGATCATTGGGTACAAAGGACATGTGGAAATAGATCCTGCACTCCGGATGATAGACAATTTGTGGGGAAATTGAAGTTTTGTTGTGTGGGTTTGGATCCTAGAAGGCCCAAAGGATGAATAAAATCATG
Source organism: Picea engelmannii (assembly GCA_009831015.1). Taxonomy (NCBI): domain Eukaryota; kingdom Viridiplantae; phylum Streptophyta; class Pinopsida; order Pinales; family Pinaceae; genus Picea; species Picea engelmannii. The sequence continues at coordinate 1,205,790 of ML779779.1, forward strand.
ATTGTCCATTTCCAAGGACACACGTTAGCAGATCACCAAATCAAAAAGAGTATAAGTATAGTAGAATAGAGGGAAGAAGTGTTTGATCCCTCTAAATCTCTAAATCCCGGAGTAAATCCAGGTCGCCCGTCTATCGAGACATAGGGATCTTTGATTTGGTTCATTCGTGAGTTAGCTATTCCGATGCTCCAAAGGTTTTAAGGTGTCAGATATCCAGAAATCATAAAGCCCAGAGTCTCGAAGTGGATTGTGGTTGTTGATTTGGTAGGAGAATAGGAGTCGTCCAATCTACTTCGGAGTTCATCTCCGGGAGCATGTTGTTTTGGAACGGGTAGAATTTTCAAAGCCCGGATTCACAAAAATTGATCCCCACCATATATTTGTATGGATTTTGTGAGTCGTTGATCCCTGTTGTGGTTTGGTGCTCTGTCACTCCGGTGGTTGGAAGGATTGAGGTGTTATTCTGTCAAGACTCTTGAAGTTTAGAGGCTCTGAAGACGCAAATTGTTTGGAGTTTGGAGAATTATCCCACAAATTTAATCCAGGGTCATGTGGACTTCTCCCTTGACCTATAAAATCCATCTGTAAGGTAATTTAGGGTCGAAAAGAGAGGGAAAATTCCTGTGCAAGAGAAATTGAAGGTTTAGTAGGAACTTACAAGATAATCTACCTCTGGAATTAGGTGATCCTTAGAATGGGAGGTCCCATGGGATCTAGGAGTGCGAAGGGATTTGCATCAAGTGGCATCAGAGCCCAAATGTAATCTATGTGAAGGAAGTTTCAAAACCATTCTGCCTAGAAGACACATTGAGAGACCTTTAGAAAATCCATCCATGGAATGGGAATTGAATCAACTCCGTGCGAGATTGGATGCCATGGAGACAACGTAGAGAAGAGAACCTGATGTTGGGGACATTAGTGAAGACAACAGTGAATAAATGGATTTATAAGGAGTTGCAGGAGAATATTCTATAGAGGAACACTTGTTGAGAGCGATTGTAAAAATGGGGGCCAGAGAAAAAATAGAAGCCCCAATGTATGAAGGCAACTTGGATGTTGAGGAGATGTTAGAATGGATAAGAGATTTAGATAAGTACTTCGATTATGAGGATAATGATGATGAAACTAAGGTGAATCATTTTGTTACCATATTGAAGGGACATGCAGTGCTATGGTGGGATGAACTGCAAGCCGACATAAGACACAAAGGTAAGTAAAAAATAAAAAATTGGGACAAGACAGTAGCTAAATTGAAAGATAATTTCATACACAAATACTATCAGATCAATATGTTCAGGAGATTGTATAACTTGAGACAGAAGGAATTGTCAGTGAAGGATTACATTAAGGAATTTTACAGGTTGAACATCAGAGAAGGACATTGAGAGATTGATGAAGAAAAAGTTTCCAGGTATATTAATGGCATGAAATATGAAATCCAAGATGAAATCAACATGATGACGATGAGAATGGTGGAAGATTCCTATCAAGTATCACTGAAAGAAGAGGATAATATGGCCAAGAAACAGAGCCAATGAAATAGAGGAAAGAGTCCAAGAAGAGACAAAGGAACTATCCAAGAGAAGTTCCAGAAACCCAGAGCTGAGGCTAGGAAGTATCACGGTCAGAATGAAAGAGGAGGAAGTTCCCAAGGGGGACAATATGGTGGTAGAAACTATTTTTCTTGAGGAAGAGGAAGAGGCAGAGGAGGATAAGTGAAATTCTATTCTTGTGAAAAGACATGGCATATGTCTTGGGAATGTCCTAAGAGGAATACAAAAGGAGGTGGAGAAGCTCACATTTCTGAAGAAAATAAGAGGAATGTCGAGGTCGTTGTAGAAAAGTATGGGACATCCCATATGATGAGGAAAGTCCTCTTAAAACCAAAGAAAGAAGAAAAGGATCCATTTCTTAGAAACAATCTATTTAGGGCTGCTTGCAAAACCAGGGACATGGTATGCAAAGTAATCATAGACAGTGGGAGCACAGATAACCTAGTATCCATGAAAATGGTGGAAAAGATGGAGTTGGAGACAAATTCACATCCGATCTCGTACAAACTATCATAGATCAAAAAGGGACACCACATCATGATAAGTCGACAATGCAATGTTGAATTTAAGATATGAGGTTATAAGTAGGAGATTTTGTGTGATGTCATACCTATGGATGTTTTCCGTGTTTTTTTGGAAAGGCCATGGAAATATGACAAAAATGTCATACATGATAGGAAAAATACTTACACCCTTGAGAAAAATTGACATGCACATATGTTATTTCCAATGGAGGATAATAAAGTGAAAGAAGAATTTATCCCAAGCATACTTCTCATGAGTGGGAAGGAACTATTCAACGAATTCAAGAAGGAATATGATATGCAGTTTGTTGTGGTGATAAAGTCGATATTCATCCTTACAAGTACTTTTGTGGATGATATGTCTGTAGAGATTTAGGAATTATTGGATAATTTTTCTGACATCATGGTGGATGAGTTACCTCGTTCTTTACCACCCATTAAGAGTACCAATCACCACATTGATATTATTATAGGAGTGAGTTTTCAAAACAAATAAGCATATAGGTTGACACCTAAAGAAAATGAAGAGGTCAAGAATCAAGTCCAAGAGATGTTGGATAAAGGTTTCGTCAGATAACGTTTGAGTCCATGCATAGTACCAACTATGTTGAGTACAATGAAATATGGTGGTTGGAAAATGTGCACATATTCTAGAGCCATCAAGAATATCACCATCAGGTATAGATTTCCTTTATCCAAAATTGATGATTTGATGGATTTCTTAAGTGGAGAAAATTATATTTCCAAGATAGACTTGAAAAGAAGCTATCATAAGATAAGAATGAGAGAGGGAGATGAATGGATGACATCATTCAAAACAAATGGAGGATTGTATGAGTGGCTTGTCATGCCATTTGGCTTGAAGAATTCCCCAGGAACATTCGTGATATTAACGAATGAAGTACTCAAGTATTTCATTGGTAAGTTTGTAATTGTGTATTTGGATGATATTTTATTTTTCCGCAAGATTGAAGGAGAATACTTGAGACAATTGAAACTGGTGTTGAAGAGGTTGTAGTAGGAGAAGTTGCTGAAAAATATAAAGAAATGTTATTTCATGGAGATAGAACTCATATAATTTTTTTTTTATATCTTCAAATAAATTGAATATGGATCCAGAGAAGGTAAGAGAAATCAAAGAATGGCCTACTTCGAGGAGCATATTTGAGGTGAGAAGATTCCATGGATTAGTGATTTTTTACATAAAATTCATCAGGAATTTTAGTGGAATTTGTGCACCCATACTGGACACCATAAAGAAAAAGCACAAATCTTTTAATTGGATAGCAGAAGATGAAAACAACTTTAGAGTATTGAAAGAAAAGATAACATAACAGTCGATTCTGGTTCTGCCAGATTTTAAGAAGACATTTCAAGTGAGATGTGGTGCAAGTGGAGTAGCTATTGGTGCATTCTTGAGCCAAAAAAATAATCTTGTTGCTTATTTTAGTGAGAAGTTGAATGACACTAAGAGAAAGTGTTACACATATGATAAGTATTTTTATGTTGTGATACAAGATCTGAAAAAATGGAGGAATTATCTTATTCCAAAAGAGTTTGTCTTGTACATTGATAATCATGCTTTACAATTCATAACTAGGAAGGAGAAATTGAACCAAAGACATGATAAATGGGTAGAATTCATGTAGAATTTTACTTTTTTATCAAACACATTAGTGGTAGTGCTAACAAGTTTGTTGATGCTTTGAGCAGGAGATGTTTGATTATGTAGGAATTTAAAGTGGAGACCTTAAGGTTTGAACACCTTAAGGGAATGTATCGTGAAGATACAAATTTTAAAGAGGCTTACGAAGCATGTGATAACCCTTTTCTTAGGGATAGAAGGAAGTGGATAGAGTGTTTAGTCCAACATGGTTTGTTGTTCAAAGGAATCCAACTATGTATTCTAAAATTCTCAATGAGAGACAACCTGTTGAATGAAAAACATAGTGGAGGATTCGTTGGACATTTTGGCCATGAGAAGACTTATGCACAATTCATTTCTTCATACCATTGTCTAAGATCTAATGTGAAGAAATTTGTGAACAGATGTAGACTTTGCAAATATGCAAAAGAGAAGCAGTAGAACACTGGTTTGTATCATCCATTGCCTATTCCATATGGGTTGTGGGATGTCATAAGCATGGATTTCATTTTGGTATTTCCAAGAACCCAGAGGTGGAGTGATTCTATATTTGTAGTGGTTGATAGGTTTTTGAAAATGGCACATTTCATACCATGCCAGAAAATTGGTGATGCTATCCACATAGCCAATTTATTTTTCAAGGAGGTTGTGATATTTCATGGCTTGCCCAAAAGTATAGTCTCAGACAAAGATACCAAGTTTGTGGGAAAATTTTGGAGAACGTTGTGGAAGAATATGGGGACATATATGTCCTTCAGTTTAGGATATCACCCTCAGACCAATGGAAACACTGAGGTAGTAAATCAAAGTTTAGGGAATTTGTTGATAAGTTTAGTCACTAAACATCACAGTCAATGGGATCAAATTATTCCGCGGGAAGAGTTTTCTTATAATGATTCTCTAAACCAAATCCCTAGAAGAAGTCCATTTCAAATAGTGTATGGGATGCATCCGAGAGGAATTTTGGAGTTAACATATTTGAGACATGATGAGTTTCGAAGTGCAGGAGCAAAATACTTTGTTGCAGAGATGAAAAAGCTTCATGATCAGATAAAGGGACAACTACAGGATAACAGTCAAAAGTCTAAGAGCTGAGTCGATCAAAAAAGGAGAGAGGTTCATTTCAAAGTTGGATATCAAGTTTTAACACACCTACAAAAGCAAAGGTTCCTAAGGGGAACATATAAAAATTTAAATATGAACAGAATAGGACCATGTAATATCCTCATAAATTTTGTTTCCAATGCTTATGAGATTGAGCTGCGAGAAGATGTGGGAATATCACTGATATTAAATGTTGCAAACATGTAACCTTATAGGATGGATGATATAGAGTGGATAAATGATCAGAAGGATATATAGTGGGAAAATCAGATGCCCATAGCATAAAATCCACAAATGGAGAAGATTATACATCAAAGGATTGGTAAGAAGATCAAAAGAAAGACTTATTTTGAGTAATTGGTGAAGTGGAAATATCACCCAACAGAGGATGCAAGTTGGGTAACTAAACCTGATATTTAGAAGCATAGAAAAAAAGCACAGGATCTCATGGAAACGATCCCATGGATATTTTTTCCATAGGAATATGATGTAGGAGCAATTCCATCAACAATTAAAGAGGTCAAGTGGAGGACAACTCAACACCCAACGCACAAATTTTAAAATATTTTGAATTCTGAGGAGAGCGCATCATTTGATGTTTTGAAGACATTTTAATTAAGGTTGTTTCATATTTTGAGGTTGGAACTATTCTAAGAAATATCAAAGATTGTACTTTTATTTAATGAAAGATAACATTGTACAGATGACGAGCATCAAATCGTATCTGAATGTAATGACCATTTATTGTAATATGTCTTAGTAGATAGGTTTTTTAAATTGTGATAGGTTAGCACTAATATAGTCAGCAAGAAGGATCGAGAAGCCTCACTATGTATAAATATATATATCCGATGCCAAATGACACTGCTCAAGTTTATTGTGAATTCTTTTGAAGAGAACTGGAGAGAATTGTATGACTCCATGTACATACTTTGTTGAAGGAATACAAATAGAGAGGTTTGATTCCAAATGTATGGTGTTCTCTATTTCTTAGTTCATTGAGTACATGTGATGTTTCTTTCTATTTATCTATTTTATATTCTTTATGTATCTGAGTATGTTTTTTTATGGTTATGTGTGGCGACCTTTGAAGTTTCTATAAGTTTCAAATTGTTTCTCTTCTAAGAGTTCTGGTGCAAGGAGTGCATAGTTCTTGCAAGGAGTGCGAAGGCCGAGTCAATATTGACTGAGAAGATTATAAGAGGTAGTGTGAAAATTTGCATAGGAAGTGAAAGGAGTGCACAGTTTCTCAATGGAAAGAAAAGTTTAAAGAAGACATGTGCAAGGTATGTGTCGGGCCAACACCTAGTCGAAGTGTTGAGGAAGTCGCAGAGTGGACGAATGCAAGGAGTGCACATAGATTTTTTGAGAAAAAATATTTAATTCCAAAACATTTTATAGGTTCAAAGGATGCAAGGAGTGCACTAGAGGTTTGAAACTGCAAGGAACAAAATCTCAGAAGATATAGCGAGTACAAGAGTTACGCAAGAGGGACTTGGAAAAATTCCTAAGTCTGAAAGCTTTGAAGTGTTCAGAGGAGGTGTTCAAGGTTTCAGTCACCTCATGCGGTCAAGATTAGGAATATAGTGGCCAGAATCCCTTGAAAGGGAAGTATGTTTACCATTTCTAATTTGAATGGATGAGATCCATTCAGGGAGAGTCGGGATCATCCACGATCATCATATTTGGAGAATTACTGAGGATGTTAAATCCCAGAAGTCCTTCGGACTTCGCGTATTTGTAGGATTCCATACTTGGAGTGAAAATAGTGTGAAAATATCGAAGTTATGAAGTCCAAATCCTAATCCTTACCGTATATCTACGAAAGGATACATGTTAGCAGATCCGTGAGTCCAAAAGACCAACGCTCCGGAAGGAAGGGGGAATTGTAGCGAAAGTTTGAAAATATTCTGAAGCTCTGAAGAGAGGAGGATATATTGACCATTGGATACAATGAACATGTGTAAGGATATCCTCCACTCCGAAGGAAAGACACTTTGGGGGAAAATTGGAGTTTGGTTGTGTGGGTCGAGATCCCCGAAGGACAGATAAAACTGTGGTCATCCATTTCCAAGGAAACACGTCAGCATATCGTCAACTCCAAAAGAATAGAATTCCAGAAGAATAGAGGGAAGAAGTGTTCGACCCCTCCAGAGATTTGAAGCCAGAAGTAAATGTAGGTCGTCCATCTGTCAAGACATAGAGACCATTGATTTGGGTCCTTCGTGAGTTCTCTAGTTCGATGCTCCATAGGTTTTAAGGTGTCAGATATTCAGAACACCCAAAGCCCAGAGTCCCAAAGTGTATTGTGGTTCTTGATATGGTTTTAGAATAGGATCCTTCCAATCTACTTCGGATTTCATCTCTTCAGGAGAACGTTGTGTTGGAATGGGTAGACTTGCCAAAGCCTGGATTCCGAAAAAATCTATCTCAATCGTACATTTGTGCGGACATTGTGAGTCGTTGATCCCCGTTATGGTTTGGTGCTCCATCACTCCATTGGTAGGAAGGATTGAGGTGTTATTATTTTGAGACTCTCAAAGTTCAAAGGATTTGAAGCCCCAAATTCTTTGTATTTTGGAGAATTATGCCACATTTTTAAGCCAGCTTCACGTGGACTTTTCCCTTGACCTTTAAAATCCCTCTATAAGGTAGTTTAGGGATGAAACGAGAGGAAAAAGGCACGTGGGAGTGAAATTGAAGGTTCATTAGGATCCATATCTCGAATTGGATGATCCTTAGATCGAGAGGTCGCGCAAGCTATAGGAGTGGGAGGGGGTCTGCATCATGCACCATGGATTAGGTCGAATATATGCTTGACCTCACAGTGTAGTTTCACCTTGGTCGGTGAGGAGAATACGTCTCTATATTCTTCCATGATCATGTCCACTTTCTTCTTCTACATGGAGATGCATTGGGAAGAGGCCATGGATGTGGTTGTGGCCTTCTGTTCACTTAGAGAGAGAATCATGAAGAAGAAAAATTTCCCGGTCTAGGAAATGACCCTCCTTCATTACTTAGCATAAATCAAAGAAATACCAGTATGTGTAGCTACCTATGATATCATGTACAATTGTCTACCCAAAATAATAATAACAATGGGAGGTCTAGACTCATATATAACATGTTTTTTCCACAAATATGGTTGGCCTAAACTAGCTTCACAAACTTCAAGGTGGGAAATTTCACACAATACTTCATCCTTAAATGGCTTGATTCCACAGGTTAGACGACATTTTTGACTGATGCAGAGGTCTCTTCCTTGGAAGAGCCACCCGATGGTGTAGATTTTCTAGCGTGGTGTTTTTGGTAGGATCAACTACTTTATGAACTTTGTTTATATTAGGTTCTTTTGACTTCCGTTATTGACAATGAAATGAAGTGGAGCACCCTTCACCCACATATACGAGTGAAAAATGTGTTCACCTCTTTGTCTATATCTGATTCAGAATTAGAACCTCCCTTTGACTCTGAGGCTTTTATCTCATCCACCAATGACTACTACAAGTGACATTCATAGGTGTTATTCCAGTCGATTTAATGGAATTCACACCACTTCTCAATGTATTTCTTCGTCTTCTCATTACCCTTCTTTTTTTTCATCTTGGATTTGTTTTCCTAAGGGTTTCAATCCCTTCTATATACCTTGTTTAGTGGTTTGGATCCAACTTTTCCCTACTCCTATTGTGCGTAATTTTTAGATCCATAGTCTTGCTTCTTATTTTTAGATTTATGCTCAATTTTGACTGCATATCGATATTCCTCACCCAATGATGAGATGTCCATAATATCAATTTTTATTTGGATGTATATATACATAAAAATGTAGTACACGATCACTAGTTGTCATTTGGAGTCCTTGATACCCAACTCGGTGCACAAGGTATCAAATATATTTTTGAAATTTGGTATTGTCTGGTCCCTTCCCTGTAGTGGTGTGGTCCATCTTGTATACTGGTCATCGTAGCTTCCAAAAGGGTAGTATTATTCCTTAATATCATCCATGAAAGAATCCCAAGTGGGGGAAACAACAAATATTTCAGATTCCTCAGTGGCCCTTTGCTCACAATAATTTTCCCACCAATCCTTGACATGGTGGACAACCTTAAGGACTAAAGGTAGTATCTTCTCTATTGAAAAAATTGTGGACCGAAAAATACCCTTCTAGCAGATTCCACCATTTATATACGACATATTCATATATATGGCCTTCAAATAAGTGGATATCAAAATTGACTTGTACCTTGAAGGGGGCGACATGGCCTCTTAATGAATATGTTTCTCTTGGTTACAACCATCGAAGGATCTGTGGAAGGTTATACATAATCTCATTCCTTTGTCGCATGAGGGATTCCTCGAGAAACAATTTAAGAGGATATCCTACTCCATCATATCTCTTCTCTTCCACCATAAAAGGTCATCATCATTGTCAAGGAAGGTCTTCCAAGGGGTCAATTGCTTAGATTACCAACTCCTTGTACCTTGACCTCGTACAAGGAGTTGGGAATACAAAAATAAAGAGCAGACCGCTCTGATACAATTGATCCATATTTATAAATTGAAATAAATGGAATAAAAATGTATAGAAAACAAATCGACATAGATACAATAAAACTTGACTTCTATTAATATACAGAATATGTTGAAACTGTAAAAATGCATACTAAAACGAACTTGCTCGAATGGTGGAAGCTTATCTATGAGAAGAGATGTGATGTCTATGCTCATTTGTAAGAACATGGTTATGATGAGGATCCAAAGGAATTTTTGTCATAAAGCATAAATGATAAATACTTAAACATTGAAAAACCTAAACCTAGGAGATGAAGCATCAAAATTCAGGTGGGCCTCGATGGGGGTAAGTTGGTACATCAACTTCCCGGGGTCATAATTTTTGCATACGATCTTTGTTTTAGGTGCACAATAGCTCATTGGAAAGAACTATTTGAGGACTAGAAATTTTTCCATCAGACTGTAACTAAAGCATACAATGTGATTATCTCATGCCAAAAAAATATTTTTTATGGCCTCAAAACAACCTTGGAAGTTTAGGACCCAAAAACTAGGAAAAACCTGCCAAAATGAAAATTGTTCTTTGAGAAAGTGGAATAGGTGGGTGGCCACTGATATCCACCTAGATCATTCCTCCCCCATTAGGAAGAAATGGTCTCCATTGTGTTGAGTTTCCAAATGTTGGATGTATGGTATGACCCGATTTCTACCTTAGTTATCCAGAAAAACTCTTTTCACCATCGACCCTTCTGGTAAACCATAAGGCTACACCACGCAGAGAGTGCACAACACAGTCTCACCCAAGATAGTTTATGGGTGAATGCAGAACGCAGATTTCTATATTCATGGAAGGGATTGGGGATGTTCTTCTTACTTCTCTTCTATTTTAACATGAATTCTACCACAACATTCATCATATCTACTATTTTACTTATTCAATAACATTTGTTCTTCATACTTATTTTAATGAGCATTTTAAATAAAACCTAATAGTTGCATTCATATAGACATTAATTCAGTATAAAGCATATGAAAGAAAACATCACACATAAACACACCAGTTTCACTATGGTTCACCCCCCCTAGGCTATGCCCACAAATATCTTCTTCTTATTTATTATTCTTCATCAAAATAGCCTTGTGTGCATTACATCGGATGGTGCATGTGAGGCTTACCAACATTGCATGAAGCTCGATACCTTGTGACCGGACCCTCAATTATATCTCAAAACTGACTCCATTATCTCCTCAGCTATACGACCAAAAACTGATCATACCAAAGACTCAAGACTTAAAATATCTCTCCAAAAATCAGTTCTTCTCTCTCAAAATGGACTCCTCAATATACCTCATACATATTCTATTTATACTAAAAAATGGGTAAAAACCCTTACATTATGACTCAAAAACCATAACTCTAATTGTAATCCAATTTTCCAATTTATAACTTCCTTCTGCATGATTGGTTTTGGATCCAACCATTCCTTGTGTTGAACTTCCTTCTTTTTTGGCACGTTGCTTCCTTTTCCCTTTGTCATGCTAGTCTTCCTTCCTTTCTAGAACACGTTGTTTCTTTTGTTCCATAATACCTCTCTTATTGCTCTTAAATCCCAAAATTTATTTCTCCAACAGGCCCAAAACACTAACATGTGTCTCATCCTGAGCCACTCAAGTCATGTGTTCCTGCTGCACCAATTTCGCCAACTCCTGGAACTTCCTCGTCAGTGCATCCACCTGTTTCTTGTCCTGCACATGTTTCTCTATCAAGGTCTCCACTACATACGTTGTGACATGCTCCTTTATCACTTGTATGATTTATGAATTTGCATGTTCCATGCTGGCTTTCTTTGTTTCCAATGTTGTTATCATTTGTTATGCGCGTTCTTGTAGTGGCTCTAATTAAGCCTGTCTGATCTGTCATTCCTCTTGGATTGTATTTACTTCTTCTTGGATTTTTTTCATCTCCTACATGGCCCTCAACTTAAGGGATATGGCCATTTTCTTTTTCCTCTTATTTAGGTTCTAAAATACAATGTTCATCTTTTCTTCTCTCTGCTCCAGCTTCTAGTGCTTCTCATCTTCTTCTAGGATTTTCCATATTTATGTTGTCCTCTCGTACAATTATGATATTTCCTTGACTTCCAGAGAAAGAATATATTCTTGTTCTGTCACTTGTTGTTCCCTTTCTGATCTAAATTCTAGAATTGTGGTTGATGTTAGCTTCCCAACCAATTCTACTATCTCATTTTTGTATTCATCCATCGTCTATGCTATCTTCTTTAGCTTTTCCTCTATGCTGATTTCTCCTACTAGTGCGCTCTCCCAAATTTTTTGGAAGACTTCTTCAAGTATTTTCTCTAAGTTATCTGCACGGCATGTTTCTTCCTCTCATTCCAGTCTCACTTCTTTAAGACCTATCTCCATCACTTCCTTAGCTTCCTTGGTTATCTCTAGGTCTGTGGCATTCATCCTCACCCTTGATTGAAACTCTTGTGCTATACTCATATGCAAATTATATAATGATTTTGATGGTATCCTTACCAATACCAACTCTATCTATTAAACATCCTTGAGTTTGTTTTTCTCCAAATCCTTGTTTATTCGCAACATGTCTTTAGTCAAGTTAAAATTATTATTGGCCAATGTTGTTATTTGAATTATTGTTTCCTCGCTCTACATTTTTTGTTGTTTTGGTGCATCATCATGCTATGCCTTGGTAATATGTATTTTCTCTAATATATGTCTGACCTCTATTAGTTCTTGAATTATCCTTTCTATTTGTTTTTCTGCCTCCTCATTTTACTTTGTAGCATGGTCTTGTACTCTCTTTGTGACTAGTTCTGCATCATCCTATGTTATGGTGTATTTGGGGACTTTCTTGTGGGCTCCACCTATCTATACAATCGTTCTCTTTGGTGGACTTCATTGTGTTGGCTCTGTTGTTCCTGGGGTATATGGTATGTCCCCTCCTTCATGTCCCTCCTACGTAAGGGTGTTATCCTTCTTTTGTGTTGTTCCATTAGTGGTAGTTGTGCGGTCCTTCTGTTGTGTGACGAGATTGAGGATAGTCTTTTTCTTTGTTGTTACGCTCCCCCTTTTTTGATTTGTGCACCTTGTTGTTTCTCTTGTATTTTCTTCCAGGGTACTTTTTGTCTTTGATGAGCTTGATTTTGCTAGTTGTTTGTCGTTTTCTTGTATCTTGTCCTTTTTTTCTTGTTCGACTGGAATATTCCATTCTTCTTTCTAATCTTCCATAGTCCAATGTATTTATTTCACTGTAACATAGTATCTCATCTGCAGCTACTCATTATTTCTATCCCTTTTGGCTCGTATCCACATATTATGCCACGATGCCTAAAGGTTCTATATCATTTTGTTCTCGCCCACCACCTCTAGTGGGATCCTCCAAGTTTTCGCCATCTTTTCTTGGATTTCTTCAGAGTATGTCTTGAAGATGCTGGTATTTTCCATCCTGTATTTTGTGACAATTGTGTTCCATAGTGATTCATACTACGTTGTGCGACACCTTCCACTTCTCTAATAGAACATAGTGTATTTGGTATTCCTCCAACCCACTAGTGCAATCAATATCATGAGCCAAGAGTAATGTAGCTTCATTCTTACAGCCTGAGCATCCTTATAATCCTCCAAAAATAGGTTAAGAAAATATGGCCTCCATCTTAATATAATTCTCTTTGTTCATTATGTGGCTACTACTATTATTCTTATTGGTATGTCCTCCTTGTGACACTTCATTATTAATTTACAAGCCATTAGTTTGGTTGTTATCCTTGTTGTTGGTTCATTGATCCTATCATTGATGATTCCTCTGGATCCTCTTTATTTCCCATAGGTCTACATAATCTCTTCTGCCAAAACTTTCTCCTTGGTATTTTCATCTATGTACTACGTAGGTGGCTCACCATTGGTGAGAAGATGTGTTATATTTGATACCATATAAACCTCTATGGAAACCTTTGTGTCCAACCACAAAATACCTCCATGTACTACTGCTAGTAACTTCTTGATGTATTTATATACATCCTTTCCCCTGCCAAAGTGAGGGATATCTAATAGGTTCATTATACATGTATTGTATAGCCCATGTATCCATTGTATAGGTTCCATTATGAGTACTCCTATTTCACTGAGCCCTCTATCTTCTAAGTATACATGTTGCACAAACTCTAGGAATATATCAGTATGCCTGACATCATGATCTGAATAGCACCGTTTTTCTACACATCCAAGTAATTCTGCGACAATATTTACTCATGCTGGTATGTGTAACACAATGGTTACTTCTTATTTCTTGCACGAAGATCTCTGGATCTGTTGTTTCCCCTTCCCCCTTGCTAGCACACAAGAGGGATTCATGAGGACACAATATGTTGGGATTCGTCAGGAAGTGGTATTTAGTATCCCATATATAAAATAGTATTCAAAACATAAATAATTATCTAGAAAAGGAAAATAAACAATGATATAATGAGAAAAATACCACAATAATACCAGAATAATACTAGAATAAAACCATAAACAACACTTTGATTACTTAGAGAAATGTTCACTTGCCTCTTCGAGGGGGAAACCTCCAATAGATAAGATCTCTATTACAATAATATCCAACACAATATTTCTCATACCCTCTACTTCTATTTATACTAAATCTATCTATCCAAAAGAACAATCTAGAGGAAGATCATTCTAGAAGCGAAAGCTTCTATTAGGTCTTCTCACATTTGACTTATTCCTCCTTACTACTAGGCCTTATTAATATTGGACTTTATTACATGGAATTATATTATTCTACATACTTGAGGGGTTAGGGAGGTTAGGTCCCTAACACGGTAATTCACTTAGATTATTTGATACCAAGTCTGCGCATTGCAACACTTACAGATATGATAGAAAGGGGAGAAGTGTAGGAAAGATTGTCTCAACTTATGGATTTGGAAGATGATAGAATCATAGCAGGTTTCCATCGGAAGGTTCAAGAAGTGAAGGATAAGGCATGGTATGATGGACATATAAATAAAAATAATTTCAGGGAAGGAGACTGGGTTCTCCTCTATGATAGTAAGTCTTTCCAACACCTAGGGAAGCTTAGAATGAATTGGATAAGGCCATATCAGATAAAGTATATCATATATGGAGGTGTTGTACAACTACAAGACTTAGTAGGAAACAAAATCCAAGTACTGGTGAATGGTCGTTGATTGAAACTGTATAGGGATAGTCGAACCACTAACCCTTAATAGTTGCAACACAATGAATATTCTTGTACATATTGTATATAGTAATAAAAAGAAGAAGAAAAAGAAAAGAAAAACAAGAAAAACGAAGATAAAAATAGAAAAATGAAGAAAAATCCAAAAAGAAGAAGTTAGAGGAATAAGTGATAGACAGATAGTTGAGAATGATAGTGCTCAACAGACAAAGTTAATGCACAACAAAAAGAAATTTCGTGTGACAATAACTGAAGATATCATGTTAAGGACAACTTTGACATAATAAAAGTTTAGTTTGCTCGAGAAGAATGATAGTAGAAAACACAACTCACTGGAAAAATGAAATAGTCAAGAAACAAAAAAATGGTCACTGCAAAAAAGGAAGGTGTGAATCAAACATTTATGGCATTGGAGGAAGAGTGCTTGAAAAGATTTGGAACATTTATGAAAGTTAATGGAGCATGATAAAAAACCTTTGGATCATTTATGACAGAAATTAAGAAGCCAAATTAGGGTTTGATAAGTCACATTGTGAATTCCTGCAAATGTAGAGAAAAGAACTGAGACGTGAAGAATACACAGACGATTTAGCATGTTGAAAATGATATTTCAAGTGATTTAGAGCAATGGAACCACCCAAAGTTGGAGAATCGATCCATATGTCAAGGAAGACATGCAGTTCTACAAGGCCACCATAGGAGCCAGTAGTAGAAATAGAAAATCCTATGTAGATGAAGGGAGTAGTGGATGTCGATATAATTCCTTCCCCAGAACTGGTGAGCCCTACACTAGTTGAGGATAAAATAGAACAAATTCAGATTGACTCACCAAGCACAACAACAAATCCAAACTCAACGCAGGAAGCAGTTCCTCCCACATGGGAAGAGGATGAGTAAAGGAATGAGTCAGACAAGCCAAGGACTCAAACTAGCATAGACAAAGAACAATAGGAACAAACACCAGCAACAAAAACCACTAAACAATAGGAGTTTGGAGGAGAGGAAGAGGAGGAATTTATGTTTTGCATACTATTTTATATCCTTATATGCATGGGTGGGCCCTACATACATAGATTGTGTCCTCAGGAATCCCAACAAATTGTGTCCTCCCAGACCCACAAACCCTTCTTTCCTCCTCTCCCTAAACCCACCCATTCTTCCCCTTCTGCAACTCCCTTCAAGATCCAGAAATTAACCGGGGCTGAAATGCTTGAACTTCAAGTCAAGGGTCTTTTTTATAATCCTGATGACAAATATTTTCTAGGGCACAAGTGTAAGGAACAAAATATTTGTATGGTTATGATTGAGGATCTTTCTAAAGAAGATGTTGTTGTTCCTCCTGTGGATGAAATACCAACGCCATCTGACCTCACCCCACTCTCTGACCCACCCAAAGTTGAACCAGTGATTTCACTTAATGCCCTCACTGGCTTCTCTACTCCCAAACTCTCAAATTAATTGGTTACGTAAAAAATAGGAAATTCATCATCCTTGTGGACAGTGGTAGCACTGATAACTTTCTTCATCGCCACATTTCCAAAGAATTCAATTATTGCATCCGTGCAGTCAATAATTTTCAAATCATGATTGTCAATGTTGGTTCCATGAAATGTGGGGGATGATGTGAAAATGTGTGACTCCAAATTGGTCAGTATCACCTGAAATCCAATATCTTTTCTATAGACATGGGTGGTTGTGACATTTTTCTTGGTGTTGAATCATTACACACTCTTGGTCCCATTCTCATGGATTTTAAGGAATTAACCATGCAATTCCAACAAGAGGGACAACAATATAAGTTCCAAGGAATCACATCATGCTCCCCTGAGATCATCAATTCCCATCGCATGGAAAATCTCCTCAAAATAGGTCATTCAAGAATTATCACCCAACTCCACTCCATTCATGTTGTTGAGACACCTTCTATGCATAGTGACCTCCAATCTATCCTCTCCTACCACCAAGTTCTTTTTACCACCCCCAAATAACTTCCCCTTTTATGTGGTGTCCATGATCATTCCATCCCTCTCATCCCGGGTATTCTTCCTCCTAATGTTCGGCCTTATCATCATCCATTTCCCTAGAAGAATGAAATTGAGAAAATTGTTTAAGAATTACTTGAAGTCGTTGTTATCCATTCCATTACTAGCGCATATTCTTCCCATGTGGTCATGGTACTCAAGAAATAAGGTACTTGGATCATGTGTCCTGATATCCGATCCCTCAACAAACTCACAATCAAAGAAAAATTCCATATTCTTGTCATTGATGACCTCTTGGATGAATTGAGTGGTTCTTAGTACTTCACCAAATTGGATATACATTCTAGATACCACCAGATCCACATGAAATATAAAGAGATTCCCAAGATGAAATTTCACACTCATGAGGGTCATTATGAATTCTTGGTAATTCCCTTTGGATTGTGTAATTCTCCTTCCACTTTCCAAAGTATTATGAATCATGTCTTCCATCCTTTTCTCCATCATTTTGTATTATCTTTCTTTGATGGTATTCTCACCTATAGTAAAACTTGGTCATCTCATCTCTCCCATGTGAATCAAGTTCTCCATCTCCTCTCTAAGTGACTTTTCCTCAAACAATCTAAATTTTTCTTTGGTGCCTCGGAAGTGGAATACCTAGGTCATATTGTTTGCAAGGATGGTGTCAGAGTGGATCCTAAGAAAATAGAAGCTATGCAATATTGGCCCCACCCTAAAACTCTTAAGCGCTTGTGTGGTTTTTTGGCTTTAACGGGCTATTATAGGAAGTTTGTTCATGATTATGGAAAGATTGCAACTCCTCTCACTTCCCTCCTTAAAAAGAATTCTTTCACTTGGACTTCAGTTGTGGATCATGTATTCCAAGACTTAAAATATGTTATGTGCTCAACCCTTGTCTTAGCACTCCTAGACTTCAAAAATACATTTGTATTGGAATGTCATGCTTTCGGGGAAGGAATTGGACCCATCCTCATGCAAGATGGAAGGCCCTTGGGCTTCACTAAAAAACAAATTTCAGAGTGACATTTGGGCCAATCCATTTATGAAAAGAAAATGTTATTTATTCTACATGTTTTGGATATTTGGTGCCCTTACTTATTGGGTCAACGATTCCAAATAAAAAATTATCATTAAAGTCCCAAGCATTTCCTAGAAAAAATGTAACATCCCTATTATAACCCTTATAAACTATAATGTATTATGTAAATATGACTTAGGATGGTGAGCCAAAAAAGTTGGAAAGGGGCTAGAGTGCCTAGGAAATGTAACACTTCCTATACATTAATAAAATATGCCACTGGCTGCAAGACCGACAAGGACAAAAGAGATAGGGGGATATGATTCCACGAGAGAGGGGCTTGAGGGGATAAGTCTTGTTATTATTATTTTATTTACCCATAATTGATTTTATGGAGAAGAGGGGGTTACATCAACTTCTTGGGAGGGAGGCCATGTGGCTCTTGTATTCATGTAATTATTTAAACATCCCTTGGGGGTTGTTTTGGGGTCGTTATTCCCTTCGTTCGTCCTCTTCTCACTGGTTCTTATTCCTCTTCACTCGCTACTTCTAGTTCGTGTGCTCTTGGGATGAGCATGGAAACAAACGGAAGGAAGAGAAGAGACATAATTGAATGGTTGTAATGATTTACTGATCATTCCAAGAGGGAATGGATTCTTGTGTGCGTGAACTTGATGGCAGTTTGTATGGAACTGTCCATAACTGAGATTCCTTGGAATTTCTAGTAGAGACATTTCCAGAAAAGTAGCGCTAGAGCCCTAGAGAGAAATGGAACAACCTCAGGGATTGCATGGCAGAGAAAGGTTTTCACTTCTTGGGGTTGTGTAGGCTGAAGGGAAACGAGAGCTGGAAATTAAGATTGTTGTGAGGTTGGGAAATCTGAGAGATACTTAGCCAACTCCTATGTATTTAGACTTGGCCTAGGACCTATCCTTGTGGATTCATAGCCCTGGCTCAGAGGTGACTTGTTTTTGCTAGTAAATGAAAAACAACATCTATGGTTGGGAGGAACGCCCTTGCTCTGCAGCCAGTTGGTGAATGTTTAGTTGCAAAGATAAGTGCTCCTTGTGTTTTTTGTTTAATGTATTCTACTATGTATTTAATTATCTCTAAGATATGTATTCTAATGTGCATGTTTGATAGTTGTGTTTTGTGCATGGCACATTTTTTTATCTCTTTTATGCTATGACATGGATATTGTCTTATGCATGTGGTGTGCATGCTTCTAATAATGTTGAGAAGCCCTTTGTTTTGGAATTTGGATCAGTGAACTGAGTCTTGGGACTGTAGCGTGCCTATCCTACGGGTGGTTGGGTGTGTTGCAGCCTATTTAAGTGGATTAGCCTAGCCTCTGGGTGGTCAGGTATGTTACATATTGGTATCATAGATTCTGGTTGAAACATTGAGTCGGTATGGGTCGGGTCTATTGGTCAGAGTCTCTTCGTTGAGATCAAATTATGACCGTGAAGTTGAAAATCTCAGTAGGAATGTCATTGCAGAATCTACATAGGAGTTAGATCATCATAGATCAGTTGTAAGTGGTTTGAAGTATCGTGATCATTCCCCTTCGAATTTGGGAGCGATCACCACTATAGGATTATGAGAGATCCAAGATCGTTGGATTGGAGGATAGGTGAATAGGGGTTGTTCAATGTAAAGGAAGAAAGGGTTAAGGTCACAACCATTTGATCCCATGGGAGAGAGAGATCAATGGACAGGAAGAATTGTGGGGAACAAAGTTGCATGGGAGATAATTTCCCAAGGAAGTCCCATAATCCAAACCATGGTTTCACCAAGGGGTTATGTGCCAACATTAGGAGAATTGCGAGGTGAAAAGTGGGTTACTCCAAACCACCGATGTGTGCCCCCATAGATTGAAAGGCATGCAGTGATGTGACATGTTAGTACTCGAGTGATGAACCTCCAAAGAGAAGAAGTAATCAGGGACCATCGATCTGTAGGAGGACATGTGTCAACCGATCGTGCACTATGAGTGAAATCACTTCGGGAAAAGGTGAGCGAGGAGAAGTTGAGAATTGAGATTTCTGAACCCCAGAGATCTGAAGTGAATTGCAGTCGTTTGATCGAGGAGGACACGCGACCGAAATATGTGCACTTCAGCAAAAAGAGAAGGTTTATATTTGAGTTCTCTGAAGTATGAAGACCCGAATAAATCGTAGACGTCGATCTATGGGAAACACCTGTTAGTAGATCACAATATTTGGATAAAAACATTTTGGAAAAAAGTTGAAGTTTGATTTTTCTGAAGTCTGAAGCCCTGAAGGAATTGCATTCGTTGATCCTTGTAGCGGTGACTTCCAAATTCCAAGGCTAATATGGGCCATCTGGTAAGGGAGACACATGGAGATAGTTTGGTTGGCTTGGGATATCAAATTTCGGGAAAATTGAAAGTGTGCTAGTGTGGAAACTCCCGAAGCCCGAAGAGCCGAAGTGGTGGGCCACAATGATGTCACCTGGAGGTGATTTGGACATTGGAATTCTGAAGTGATGTAGCTTGAGGATGTCACCTGGGATGATGTGGACACATGGGATGTGTGCCACATGTCAGTAATTTTTGAGCATATGGTGTATTGAAATGTCAGTTAGAAAGTGACACATGTCACCCACCCAATTGGGCCACATGTCCACTTTTAGTATTTCAACACGCAGTGAAAGATCATGCAGTTTAGAGACTGGGCACTCTAGAGGAGACATATGTGATAGTTTTCATTGGGTTGAGAACTCCCGAAGGTCTGAAGGCCAGAGTACATATAAACCATTGATCCTAGAAGACACATGGAAGTAGATCTCACAGTGGTTCAGAGGATCGGTGCTCTGGGAGAAAGTGAAGGCATAGATTTTTAAACTCCCTAAGCTCGAAGAGACAAATCGATTCACATTCATTGATCTATGAGAGACATGCATCAACAGATCATCGACATTGGGTGAAATAACTCTATGAGAAAGTGAAGGCGTAGATTTTGAAACTATCGAAGCTCGAAGAGCCGAAGCAAATCACACTCATTGATCTATGAGAGACACGCATCGATGAATCATTGACTTCTAGTGAAATCACTCTGGGAGAAAGTGAAGGCATAGAGTTTGAAACTCCCAAAGACCAAAGAGTCGAATCAATTCACAACCATTGATCTATGAGAGACACACTTTGATCTATGAGAGACACATGTTGATGGACACACGTTGATTGATCTATGAATCGTCGACTTCAGGTGAAAGCACTCCGAGAGAAAGTGAAGGCGTAGAGTTTGAAACTCCCTAAGCTCGAAGAGGCAAAGAGATTCATAGTGATTGATCTGTGGGAGGACACGCGTCGACAAATCATGAAATCCAGGTAAAAGTGTTCTGGGGGGAAGCAAGAGGGTAAAGTTGAGACCTCTGAAGGCCAAACTTCCTAAGTGGATCTCGATCGTTGATCATGAAAGAGGATGAGGGTCATTGATCAATTATAGTGGAAGGATAGCATAAGTGGAGGTATTAAACGAAAAAAAGAGGTCACCATCGCTTTATGACTCATTCAGTGGGTAATCACTTCGGCGCCATTGCTACTCCAGAATTCAGGAGCCACAAATAGACAAACATTCAAAGTAAATGAAAACCGTCCAGCTCATTGTGACATTAAGATGCGACCATTGATTTTGATAAGTGATCAAGTGCTTCTTATATTAGCACCTGGTCACCAGCTACAGTCGTATGGAATAAAGAAAAAAAGGGAAAAGAAGAGGAAAATCTCAAATAAATAAGCCCGTGGTTTTGGGGATATGGTCATATGTAAATGTTTTGAAGGAAGCGCCTCATAAAGATTTAATTCGACAGATATTTAACACTATAATAATACAGAGAATTGATAAAGGATCAAAATATGATCGGTTTGTGAACTGAGAACACAACAGAAGCATGAGTACGATATAATGAGTCAATCCATGTCTGTGATCAACTCATGAAGACAAAATAACTGACACAGAGTCATGATCAAAAGAGATTTAATTCATGAGCATTACAAATAAAGGATAAAAAGGAAAATTGATATTAATTAAAGAATGATATTATCATTTAAATGAAAAGGTACCTGTAAATTTAATTGACAATTTTTGTATGATATGTATAGTTCTAACAAGATGGCTGCTTGCAGGTTTATCAGGATTAGAGGTATAACCAAATCAATTCAAGAATAGGATCATATGTTAGGGTCATGGAGGCATGACTTTTCTTACAAAAGTTGGATGAGGTACTACAAAAGAAAGAATCCACACTTGGCACATGAAGCTAGTAGGTGAATAATGTCATTAATGGGCATATAAAGGAAAAGTAAGGCTCCATAGCCTTGAAGGTAGAGATGTGTAGACAGTTGCAAGCTTGATGTGGAAGGAAACAAATAGCTTAAGAGGTGGTGTGTGAATAATCTCTATGTCTCAAGCATAGGATTTCCAAGGAAGTATTTGTTAGATATGACTTATCTACTATCTAAAATCTTAAATCATAGTTCACAGTGGAAGCAAGATGCCAATGAAGAGGAATTGGAATGCTCTCTCACTTCAAAAGTGGCACTAAATGAAAATGGATTTCCATTGGGGAGTGGTACTAAGTGGGAAAGAATGTCCAGGTGGAATGTGGCTGGAAATGTGTTCAGACCTAGGGAACCATAGTGCAGATGAGAAGAATGGGAGCATGCAAGGCATCAAGGATATAAAGGAATTCAAGGACAACCAACTACAACAAAGATAGATAAATAAATAAGTGAATTGAAATAGAAATGCACTAGAGTGCATGAAGAATACAATGAACTTAAATTGTTGCATTAGTAAGCATGCTGACAGTAAATGCTTGGTGCACATAGATGTGTAATTTTGCATATGTACATGCTTGGATATGCATATAACATGTTGGTGAACTTAGAATAGTCTATTATTATGAAATAATGTTTGATTATGACTAAGGATGGTGTTAAGGTCCTAACCCGCACATAGGTAGATCAATGTATTCGGATGTAATAAAAGTCAATATTAATAAGACCTTTCAATAAAATAGAATAAGGCGGATGTAAGAAGACCTAATAGAAGCTTTCGCTTCTAGAAGGATCTTCC
>ML779779.1:1233422-1249259 GCA_009831015.1 Picea engelmannii
CTCTGCCCAGTCAGTCGAAGCTACATCCTGTTTTTCATGTTTCCTGCTTGAAGAAGGTGATTGGAACCAGGTGCCAACTTCAAACCAACCTTCCAGTGTTAGCTGAAGAAGGATCCATTTGGCTACAACCAGAAGCAGTTTTGGACCAGAGGGAGTGTCGCCTGCGTCAAAGAACCATCACGGAAGTGCTCGTATAGTGGAAAGATATGACTCCAGCATATGCCACTTGGGAACCAGCTACCATTCTACAGCAGTTTCCACATCTCAAGCCTTGAGGACAAGGCTGTTTTTAAGGGGACGAACATGTTAAGGTCCTAACCCGCACATAGGTAGATAAATGTATTCGGATGTAATAAAGGTCAATATTAATAAGACCTTTCAATAGAATAGAATAAGGCGGATGTAAGAAGACCTAATAGAAGCTTCCGCTTCTAGAAGGATCTTCTTCTAGATGCTTCTTTTTAGTATAAATAGGAGTCGAGGGTATGAGAACCCTAGCTTGGATATTATTGTAACAGAGCGTTGCTCGATTGGAGGTTGCCCCATCGAAGAGGCCTGTGAACATTTCTATCTGTTTCAAAGTGTTATTTTTGTTGCTATTTCGTATATCATTTCTGTGTATTGTGAAGATTATGCTGGATATTTTACTGTTATTCTGTCATTTCTAGCATTTAGTTTCTATTCTGCATATTTTATATATCTGGTATCTTGCATATGGATATGTATTCAGGAAAAATGATACAACAGGGTTAAATATGTGGATGTTATTGTTGCTTATAATTTCCATCGAGGTGAAGACCCGTGAGGATGGCATAAATGGTGATCAAAATGATGAAGGTGGAAGTCTGTGAGCTTATACAAATATCAGTTGGTCAGAAAAAAACAAGTAGGTTGGCAACAACCTGGAAGGTATGCATTTAGTTTCTGTTGATGCATACATTTTGAAGGGGATCGAGGTAAGGATTCGCTCAATTAATTTTCAGTATTTAAATTGATATGTAATGGTCAAAGGCCTAGAGTGTGTAAGTGTTGTTGATGCTAGAATGCACTTAGATAAAATTTCAATTGCATATTATGTTATGAATGGTTATGGGATCATAACCAGGTAATTAAGGAGACATACTCCTTATATAACAATGAACATCCATAGAGCTAGTCATGTGTGAGACCCTAATATGGTTGGATATGGAAGGGCTATAATGCTATGTGAGTTCTTGATAATATCTACTGTATATATGATGTTTGGATTGCAACCTCTTTGCCAACACTGAATAGCACTTAATGATTATATTCTTGGTGTTGTGTTTGGTGGAAAAGGAAGGTAACCAAATAGTCAGGCAAGTAGTAGGAAGTATGTGGATGATGTGTTGAATCGTTGACCAGACCTTCCAACCCATCATGGTAGAATACATAACATAGTTATGTGGTATTCTGTAGTCAATGCATGGATGCATTGTGTAGATGTGACCATGGGTATTGGCACATTGATTGTTATCTTATTAACTGTTGCATTATGAAAATTCTGTGTGGTTGATAATACATGTGTATGTAATGATGAGTTCATTCCAATTGATAGTTGGATTAATAGAAGTAATTGAATTATAGTTGTAAACAATTCTGAGATCACTTTGTGATTTTGTTTTGAATCATTGCCATGAAATTATATATCTTGTACATGAGATATTGACAATTTGTTTGGCTAAGGAATATTGAAATTGCAAGAGGAAAGGGGTCTAGGATATGGTAGAGTTGTAAGCCCATAAATAAGACCAATTTCTACAAGAGACAAATTGTTACGAGCAGAAGCTCATGTCTAGAAGTTTTATTTTTCCTATATAAAATAGTTTTGGAAAATATGATTTGATGATTACTGATGAATTGTTTTGGCCAAATGTAAATTGAATAAATTGCAGGTAGAATGGTCTTGGATATGGAAAGGATGTAATCCCATAAGGAAGATTGATATCTACAACTACAGAGCCAACCATTATGAGAAGAAAGATCATGCTGGGAAAATTTTATTTTCCTGTATAAATAGATTTGACATTTATGTTTGAGATGGTTATATTGATATCTCATGATGAATGTATGTGTATAATACATAAGAGATGTTGGATATGAAAGAGGTAAAGCATGGAAAAGTCTATTATTGTGACATGAGAACCATGTGTCACTAGAAAACTTCTTGTGAAAGAGAACCTTGGTCAGGAAAGATGGATCGCCTGAGAGACTGCATAACAGAAAAGGGGATGTCTGAGCATGGGCCTGGAAGGTAAGTGACCACAAGGAAGAGGAGACTTTGATAGCTTTTGATTGGGTTCATGCACACAATGGGTACGTCAATGAAAACAATGAGCCAAGTTAATGAGACAACCATATGGATGCATATCCATGAACCACGTAGATAAGTATTGTATTGGATTATGGAAATTTACTCTTACAATATGAGAAAGAATGAGAATTTTATGCACAAATTTTGAACTGACATGCTCGCTAATTTGAAATATTGTAGGAAAACAATGAATGTTGAGGATCTAGAAAATTACCAGACTATGAGATAAAACAAGGTGATGTTGGAGGAACTAAATGACAAAGGCATGGAAGGAAGAAAGTCCAATGGACTTGCTACAACTGGAGTTCTCAAATCCACAACTCTGAAACCTCCTAGTTGAGTGCACTAAAGCTGGGGAGAAGTGGAACAACCTGAGGGATTGCATGACAGAGAAATGGGTTCATTTCTTTGGGTTGTGTAGGGTTGACAGGGAAGGAGAGATTGTTGGTTGGAACTGCTGCCAGAAATATAAATTCTGAATATCTTCATACATGTTTTGGGTTGGAATGCCTATGCATACATGTTTTAGGCCAGAGTGCATATGTATATAAGATTGAGCTGGATTTCCTGTCTGAATTAAGGCCAGAGGGCCTGGAATTGTAATGTTAATAACATTGGAATGGTGTTGTGCACTGAGAACGGTGCCAAAATAAGGGGAGGGGAATGTAACATTCCAGTTCTAACCCTTATAAACTATAATGTATTATGTAAATATGACTTAGGATGGTGACCTGCTAAAGTTTAAAAGGGGCCACAATGCCTAGGAAATGTAACACTTTCTATACATTAATAAAATACACCAATGGATGGAAGAAATACAAGGACAAAAGAGATAGAAGGATATGGTTCCATGAGAGAGGGGGCTTGAGGGGATAAGTCTTATTATTATTATTTTGTTTACCCATAATTGATTTTATGGAGAAGAGGGGGTTACATGAGATTCTTGGGAGGGAGGCTATGTGGCTCTTGTCTTCATGTAATTATTTAAACATCTCTCGGGGGTTGTTTTGGGGTCGTTATTCCCGTGGTTCGTCCTCTTCTCATTGGTTCTTCTTCCTCTTCACTCGCTACTGCTAGTTCATGTGCTCTTGGGATAAGCATGGAAACAAATGGTAGGAAGAGGAGAGCCATCATTGAATGTCTGTAATGATTTATTGATCATTCCAAGAGGGAATGGATGCCTGTGCGCATGAACTTGATGGTAGTTTGGATGGAACTGTCCATAGTTGAGGGTCCTTAAAATTTCTAGTAGGGATATTTCATGACCAATACCACTAGAGCCTTGGAGAGAAATGGAACAACCTTAGGGACTGCATGGTAGAGAAAGGTGTTCATTTCTTGGGTTTATGCAGGCTGAGGGGGAAAGAGAGCAGGAAATTAGGATTAATGTGAGGTTGGAAAACTTGAGAGCTACTTAGCCAAATCCTTTGTATTTAGAATTTTATTGGGACCCATCCTTGTGGATTCATAGCCCTAGCTCAAGGGTGACCTATTGTTGAGAGTAAATGAAAAACAATGTCTATGGTTGGGAGTAACATCCTTGGTCTGAAGCCAGTTGGTGAACGTTTACTTGCAAAGATAAGTTCTCTCTGCGTTTTTTGTTTAATGTATTATGTTGTGTATTTAATTATCTCTGATATATGTATTCTAATGTAGCTATCTATTGGTTATCTGTTTTGCATGGCACATTGTTTATTTATTTTATGCTATGACATGGATCTTGTCTTATGCATGTGGTGTGCATGCTTCTAACATTGTTGATAAGCCCTTTGTTTTCGAATTTGGATCAGAGAATTGAGTCTTGGGACTGCATTGTGCCTAGCTTGTGGGTGGTTGGGTGCGTTCCGGCCTATTTAAGTGGCGTAGCCTGGCCTATGGGTGATCGGGTATGTTACAACAATGAATTTCATCCCCAAAACAGAAAAAATGGGTGACCAAGCTATTTGGATATGATTATGAGATCATTTAAAAGAAGGGAAATGAAAATGTAGTGGCTGATGCTCTTTCCCTAAAATATGAAGAATATCGGCCCATTTTATCCCTATCCTTCATTGTACTAGATTGGCTCCAAGTTGTTCATCAGGAATGGTTGCAAGTCCCAAAAATTTCTAACTCGCTCCACCAATTGGAACACAATTCTTCAGTTTCTCCAGGGTACTCTTGGAATAATGAAGAGCTTTTATACAAAGGACATTTGTATTTATGCAAGAAATCCCAAATTAAATCGATAGTGCTTTATGAACTTCATGCCTCACCAACAACAGGGCATTTCGGATTTACCAAAACCTATGAAATGGTCAAACATTATTTTTTCTGGGAGGGTATGAAATAGGACATTTGCACCTTTATGGATGAATGGGAGTTCTATCAATGCAACAAGGGAGAAACTTTGAAATATCTCGGCACACTCCAACCACTTTCAATTCCCCTTGCTATTAGGTGAGATATTTCTATGGACTTCATTATAGGCTTACCTAAATCGGGAAATAAGTTAGTCATCATAGTGGTCGATGATGATCTCTCCAAATATGCTCATTTTTGTTCTCTTCAACACCCATTTACAGCTGTCACAGTGGCTCAACTCTTCATGGATAATAAATTCAAGTTTCATGGCATGCCTAATTCTATTGTCTCTAACAGAGACCCACTTTCACCAACAATTTTTGGCAACAATTGTTCAAGGTATAGGGTACGCAATTGCATCTCAAAACTGCCTATCACCCCCAAATGGATGCCTAGACAGAAGTTGTCAACAAGTGTTTGGAAACATATTTGAGGTGTTTTGCATCTAAGAGAAAAAATCAGTGGGATCAATGGTTACCCCTGGCTGAATGGTGGTACAACAAATATTACCATACATCTACTCGCATGACTCCTTTTGAAGTTGTCTATGGCCAAAATCCCCCATCAATTCTCTCCTATATGCCAGGGGTCTCAAAGGTTCAAGAGGTTGAAACAAATCTTACAGTCTGGGAGGCCATTCTTCATGCCCTCAAAGACAATTTGGTCATGGCTCAGAATCACATGAAGCAACAAGCAAATCAAGGTCTTTTCAAACATCATTTTTTTGAAAGGGACCAGGTATCGTTAGAAAAACAGGTTCACAGAGAAATAAAATAAAACAAATATGGAAATAAAACACAGAAGATACACAATACAATAGAGACACTGATATGTGTGGTTCACCCAGTGTGAGCTATTTCCACCAGAGAAATTTCCAGGTCCTTCCTTTATTATTATCCATCAAATGAAGGATACAACCTACAACAAACTCATTATAACTTCCTCTACTTTCTCTCATGGTATCCTCTTTCAGAATAAAGTATTCATAATGATACATAACCATAATACATTTCCCTCCTAAAAGAGGGTTTCCTTCTAGGGAAAAAAACCCTAACATAAATTCTACCATTAAATCTATGGTGTTATAAAGAATGGTATAGATTTAGTATTAAATTACAATATACATTTACAAGGAATTTTTTCCTTCAGGGGCTTCACCCCAGAACCCTCGCTTTCCCCCGGACCCCAGAGTGGGGGTAACCTCCCTCTACACTCCCCCACGTGGAGGAGTGTACATTATTTTGGGGTGTAAAGTCTTTATGGGGTATAAAAAGGAATTAAAACAAAGACCTTTGAATCAAGAATATAATCATGCTCCAAAATAAACAATCTACCACTTGGAGACTGATCTCAACAACTCCACCATTGTCATATCTGTTGGACTATGAACCTTCTTGGACCTGGAAAATTTCTCATCTTCATCTTCATGCTGGAAGAAAAACTGAAACTGAGTAGGAACTGAGCTTCTCCCTGGTTACTCCCTTAGTTAACATGTTTGCGGGATTTTGTCTAGTGTGTAGATTTTCCAACTTCAAATGTACATCTTCCAAGATGAATCATATGAAATGGTACCTTCGTTGTATATGCTTAGTCTTCAAATGGAAGGCTGATTTCTTTGCAAGATGAATTGCACTCTCACTATCATAATACAACCTGTTATTCTCATGCTTCTTTCCCAGCTCCTCCATAAACCTCTATAACAGAAGCATACTCTACCTCTATTGTTGAAAGTGCAACAACATTTTGCATTTTCGAAATCCAACTTATTGTTGTTCCACCTATAGTAAAAACATATTCTGTGGTGCTCCTCATGCTATCTTTATCACATGCCATATATGAATCAACATATCCATGTAGAACAATGTTTGAACCTCCAAAACATAATGCATGAGTAGCAGTACCTCTCAAATACATGAGAATCCACTTTACTACCTTCCAATTTTCTTTACCTGGATTGTTCATATACCTTCTCACAACTCCCACTGCATGTGAAATATCTATTCTTGTGCAAACCATCGCATACATTAAACTACTAACTGTTGATGACTAAGGGACCCTGGACATGTATTATATATCCTCTTATGTCTTGGGACACATTTCCTTAGTTAATTTGAAATGGTTGGCCAAAGGTGTACTAACTTGTTTTTCATTCTGCATTCTAAACCTCTCCAACACCTTCTCTATGTACTCACCCTGAGAAAATGTCAATTTGCGATTTTTCCTATCTCTTGTTATTCTCATACCAAGGATTTTATTTGCGGCACCCAAGTCCTTCATCGTAAATGAATCAGTTAATTTATTCTTTAGAAAATGTATATCTTGCATATTAGACCCTACAACAGGCATGCCATCGACATACAATAGCAATATAATAAAGCTTCTATTTTCTAGTTTTTAAAAATAAACACAGTAATCAGAATGACATGTACTATAACCTTATTCTATCATAAACCTGTCAAACTTCAAATACAACTACCTTGGAGCTTTCTTTAGTCCATACAAGGTATTATTCAACCTACATACCAAATTCCCCTTCCCTTTGACCTCATACCCTTGTGGTTGCTGCATATAAATCTCTTCCTCCAAATCCCCATGGAGAAAAGTTGTTTTTACATCTAACTGTTCAAGATGCAAATTTTCTACTACCACGGGACTTAAAATAGTCCTAATTGAATTTATTTTAACAACAAGAGAAAATGTTTCATCAAAATCTATACCTTTATTTTTTTCAAACCCCTTTACAACAAGTCTATCCTTGTATCATTGTTTTCCTCCATCTTCTTCCTTCAACCTGTAAACCCATTTACTTTGCAATGCTCTTTTTCCTGTAGGAAATTGAACCAAGTCCCAAGTTTGGTTATTTACCAAGGAATCCATTTCCTCTTTCATACCTTTCTCCCACTTCTTTTTTGTTTCTACTTGCATTTCCTCTTCATAACATTTTGGTTCACCAAAATCAATCAAAAATAGATAATGCAATGAAGGAGAGTATCGTTCAGGGGGTGTACTTAACTTGGTAGATATTCTAACAACACTTGTGGGAGTTTGAGGTACATGTTGATCATGTTCCTGTACATTATGATTTTCTGGTACCTTTGGAAATTCTCTTTTAGTGATCTCATCAAGTACTATGTATTATGGTTTTTGTTTTTCCTATTTCTTTCCCTGCAACTAATCTTTGTACATGACCTTATCATTGAATATGACATATCTACTCCTAGTTATTTTTTTATTTTCATAATCCCATAAGCAATAACCAAAATCATTAACATCGTATCCAATAAAGTTACACTTCTTTGATTTTGCCTCAACATTTGTTCTATTTTCTTTTTCAATATGGAAAAATGATTCACAACCGAAAGTATTAAAAAAAGAATAGTTTATCTTTTATATTTCCATGCCTCCTATGGAATTATACCTTCCAAAGAGTGTGATGGTCCTATTTTTATTAAGTAAAAAACAATATCTACAACATCTTCCTAGAAATGTAAGAGAAAACTAGCATGCAATCTCATACTCCTTGCATGCTCCATGATTTTCTTGTTCATCCTTTCTGACACAACATTTTCTTGTGATCTTCCTGGAACTTTCTTCTCTCTATGAATCCCATGGTATGAACAATAATAATCAAACTCCTTGTTGTAATATTCACCTCCATTTTCTGATATGAGACACTTCAACATTTTTCCTATCACATTCTCAACCAAAGATTTCCATTTCTGAAAAGTAAAAAAAAAAAAATCATATTTTTGTCGAATGCAATAAAACCAAGTTTTTCAAGTTGTATCATCAATAAAAGTAACATAATAAAGAGATCCACCAAGATATGATACCTAATTTGGTCCCCATACATCTGTATGCACAAGTTCTAATATTTCACTCTTCTTTTCTTTTCTGACTCTAAGAAATATGACTCTCTTTTGTTTTCCATAAACACAATGCTCACATAAATATAAATCAATTTGTTTAATATCCAGAAAGCAAATAAATTTTTGAAGTATCTACATCCCCTTCTCACTCATGTTTCCAAGCCTATGATTCCAGAGTGTTGTATCCACTCTTATAGAAGCTAAAGAGATAGAAGAGTCAGTATTACCAGTACATAAATACAATTTACCTACCTTCTCTCCTTTTTCTATCACCAATGATCCTTTGGTGACCTTCCACACCTTATCTGTAAATATGAATATACAACCTTCACTTACCAACTGCCCTGTTGAAATTAGATTTTTCCTTAATCTTGAGCATGTCTTACCTCTTTCAACAACTATTGGTTTCCATTACTTTGCTTTATTTTTACCTTTCCCATTCCAATAATTTTGCATGGTGCATGTTGAGCCTCCATTTTTTCACCCCCAATTGCCTTATCTTTCCTATATCCTAACCAATGTTTCCTAATCCCAATTCACTTTCTACCTAGTTTCCTCATCAGACATGCCCTTTAAAAAATTCTTGTGAACCCATGAGGTAACTGATGTTTAATAATAATTTATAGTGATTTATTAATAATTAGGACTAAATATTTGATGTTCAAAGAACTTTATAATTACTTTTGATGGTTCAAGAAAACTTCATGCTAATAGTTCTTGTTGTTGAGATCATATAGTACTCGTTGTTGGGATCGTCTGGTATTTGTTGTTAAGGTCATCCGGTACTCATTGTTGAGGTTGTCCACTACTCATTTCTAAGGTCATATCGTACCCGTTTATTACGCTCGCTCGATACCAACTTATATACATGTGTGCTTCTGGTACCGATTTTTACGTTCATTTGGTACTGACATGTATTCTTGTGTGCATCTGGTATTGTTTGTTACACTTGTCTGGTACCAAGATTATGAAAGTGTGTGCATTTGGTACATGTTTCAAAATCCTAGGCTTGGATATTGGAATGATATTATTCTCGATGAGTTCAATCCATTTTGTTGGTTCGAACATTCTTTGTTCATTGGAGGACATGATACATTTCATCACTCATGCACTTCGTTTCATGAGGATGAAATTGTTTCCTTAAGAATCATTATATCATCCAATTGTAAATATTATACAAACATTTGATGTTATCTTTATACATGGGTTGTAACAATTGCTTCTCCTTAAAAGAGAGAGCCTCATTGATGATAGTATATAGAGAGAAATAAAGTAAATCACAATTATGATGTAAGTTTTTCTTTGGAACAATTGTGAAATGTATCTCCATTTTTATGAAGTAATGATATAATTTATGTTATAGATTATATGTTTGTGTTTACACCTTCTCTACTATAAGTTATCTTAAGAGCTACCATTTTTGTATGGAAAGGGCCCACTGACCCAACTAAGGTATGTCTCTTTGTACTTAATTGTGAATATGATTCTGATTTCCTCTGTGTGTGTGTGAACAAAGTGTTTTCATATTTTGATTACAACATTTAATTCCTTCTCTGATATGTTTCAGTGATGCATATGGTAGTAGGTCTTCAAGATGTATGGTAATTTTGAATAAGAGAGAGTTTTGTATGTCATATCTCTGAGAAATGGTGTGACATGTTTGTGT
The DNA here is from genome assembly GCA_009831015.1 of Picea engelmannii. Classification (NCBI taxonomy): domain Eukaryota; kingdom Viridiplantae; phylum Streptophyta; class Pinopsida; order Pinales; family Pinaceae; genus Picea; species Picea engelmannii. The sequence goes on from ML779779.1 coordinate 1,243,633, forward strand.
GACTCTGCAAGGACGATTATTTACTTTAAGTGATTTATATTCTGTCTAGACAAATTCTATAGTGTTGTTTCTATTATACATATCTAAAAACAATTTGGATCTCTATATTTCATTGTACAAGAACCTGTAATGGAGCATCCTACCATACTCAACTTTCGTTCTTAAAATTAATAAGGTTTCACTTTGCATATAAAGGTACAATTAAGACCTCCATCTCTCACATACATGCGCTTACAATGGAGTGTTTATACTCTTCTTTGTAGTTCTTTTAGATAAATTAAGTTTCCATAATGTTAATGAGTGATTGTGTGGTTGTTACATGAGATAGAATCATATCCCATATCTATATTTCATGATCCAACAATGAGTAAGATCTATCCCCTGAAGAAGAATTATGTGTTATACATTTGTTGATCAATTTTTCTTTTTGGAGTTTGAATTGTATGTGTGGAGTGTTATTTGAAAGGTGTGAAACAAAGTGTTTAGTTTCATAAGTAGTTTCTTACATAGACTATACTCAACAAACATAGACAATTATATGTTATCGATACATACAGTACATCAACTCTATTGATTACAAAACTAGATTGACATATTAAATAATTGCAATTTATTGAACATATAATTGCCCCAACATTTTGGCATCGTTGTAAGGGAGTTGTAAACGGTAGTAGGTAGTGCTTTGCATTAGATTTGTTTTATGGTTTTGGAGTGGTTTTAAGGGCAACTTGAGGGTGGGGAGAAAATGGTAATATGCGAGGGAAGATCCCACACATCCACTTTAGTGGGGTTGCTCCAAAGTTAGGTTTTCCTCTTACCTTTAGTATGTGAATTTTGTGTGAATTAGTTTTTATATTTTTCTTTTTATGCATAAACGTAGAGATAGAAAAGGTAGATTTGTTACATCTAAAATTTCAGAAAATTCAAGAAAATCCCCCAAAGTTACAAAAAGATAAAGAAAAAAACCCCATACTAATTCGTCTAGTGTTTGTGTAAGAAAAATCCTTAGAGGGTAAATTTCAAAGGCAATAATTGAAACTACAACTAAAGGAACAAAATCTGAAGCTAGTGGTTAGATTGGAAACATAGTACAACAAGAAAGAAGGGAAGCATTGGTGACCCAATCAGAAGGAATAGCTAGAAATGAGACAGAGGTAGTGGTAGAAGAGGATGAATCTGTCATTGGGGAAACACAAAATGTATTGGAATAGTTGGATATACCAACCAACCCAATGGTTGAACCATCACTTAGTGGGGATACATCACCAACACCCTAAAACGTGATATTTGGAGATATGGTGGATGAAGAGGGAAATGAAAACAACGAAACGAAGACATTTGGATTCCAAATATTAGACATTACCAGAGATGTCACTATGAAGAATATTTCAATGTCATCACTACCTGACTTCCATGGTATGTCAACAAAATATATTGATTCATTTTTTTTTGAATTTGATATACTATGTAAGAGTTATAATTACACTGATAGTGCACAAGAATTAAAAGTCTTTCCAACCACACTTAAAGACTTAGCATTAAGGTGGTTTATGAGCCTAGGAGAACACATTATATTATCTTGGGACAGAATGAAGGATACCTTCCTCTAGAAATATCAAGACTACTGCAGACCTAGGGATGCTAGGAATGACATATCTAAAATGTAGATGTCTGAGGAGGAAAGTTTGGAATATTACCGAGAAAGGTTCCTATATAACTATCAAAAGACGAAATAATTTTCCTTAGACACAACCACAATTAGGAACATCTTCCTAAAGGTTATAAGGGATGATTGTATCAAGGTAATAAACCTCATGATTTTTGGAGATGTGTATCCAAATCCATTTGCATACATTTCATAGTATTGTAAAAGGTATTCTCCTAGCCAAGCCCAAACATGAAATATTGTAAGGGAACCTATAAGTAGACCTAACAAAACTTATCTAGGAGGTGTTACAAGGATATAATTATGGAATCTACTTGAAAAATTCAAAACAAAAATTCTAAATATAATCACAAATCCATTTAGACACCATGAAAATAGAAAATAAACAACAAGAAGAAAATGCTATCTTAGAAATTTTTTGTCCTCGGTGCAGGAAGAAGCACCCTGAAAAAGAATGTCATATTAATGTTATTGAAATATGTGGCCTTTGTACAAAATATCACCCTACCAATGAGTGATCTTCATTACCTAGACTAAAATACATTTTCAAGGAAGAGCGATAACCTCAGGAAACATCATACCCCCCCAAGATGGCATGGAGAAAACAAAATCCTAACATGATCTATGACCCTACCACAATCTCCACAACAACATTGGATTCCTCCAATCCCTTATCCTCAATGGACACATCAAGAACCACAAGTACAACCTTGGAAACAAGGATGGAGAATCCCTGGATATTGGAATGTTCCTTTTCAAACACCAAATATTCCTACTTATAAACAATATCCTTAAAATATCTCTCAGTTGTTACCTAGATTTAATCCACCTACTTTACCTCCACCTTCCCAGCTACAACCACAACTCACCTTTACTTTGAACTCAAATTAGTAGCAATAAACCCAATATGCAACTAATACAAATTCCCCCTCATCCTACCCCTATTCCTGCACAACCCATTCCTAATCCAAACAATAGAACTACTCAACCTATACAAAACCTTGAAGTGAAGACTTTCCCAACTTATGTGATAACTCCTACATCACTATATGAAATTCAATTAAGATCTGGGAAAGTCTTGAACAAATTGAATTCTACAGTGGTTATTAGAGAAGAAGAACCTACAAATGAATAAAATAATGAAGAAGAAGACATCCTTGTACAAGAGGAAACTCCCCCTCACACTCCTCAACCATCAAAAATACCGCAGGAATATAATACTCCACCCTATCCAAAAAGGCTACTACTGAAGAAAATTGAGGTACCTCTAGGACATGAATTAGAAGCTGAACTAAGGAATGTATGTATGAATATTCCCCTACTTCAATACATTAAATATATTCCTATCTATGCTAAAATTATAAGGGATCTTTGCATCAAAAATCCTGGAAGGAAGAGGAAGGAACCTCATGTCATAAAAGTGGTTGGACAACTATCATAATTTATATCAGAAATTCCATCCAGATATATTGATCGAGGAAATCCAGTGGTGACTATAGAAATTAATGGTATTTCTTTTTCAAACAACCTTATTTATCTAGGAGCAACAATAAATGTTATGATTGTTCACACTATGTGTATGCTGCAACTAAATAATTTAATGCCAACACAGACCTTGTTGGAATTGGTAGACAAATTTGTCATCAACCCAGTAGGAACCCTAGATGATGTAACAATTACCTTAGCCTCCTGGTAGTATCTCGTGGACTTCTTGGTAATTCATTCAAAATCCTTGAAACCTGGGCATTCAGTTGTGCTTGGTCGACCTTGGTTTGCAACTGTTGATGCATTTATTAGTTGTCGGTGTGGGGAGATGATAGATTCTAATGGAACCCATGTTGGATCATGTTGTCATTGATGCCAATGGTTTTATTTATGATGCCAATGGTTTGATTGATTGACGTCATTGATTGATGTCAAGTGATTGATGGATGTCAAAGGATTGATTGATTGATGATTGATGTAATATAATATGTATTGTCCGTGATGAGAATGCATAGATGAAGATGGATCAATGAGTTGTCATTCATATGATGAAGATGGATCGATGTGATTTCATTGGTATATGATGCATTGTTGGAAAAATGTATATATGTCTCATTATTGTATTATCATGATTGATAATGTGCACAAATGGATGAACTCCAAAGTGGTCCCCTTATGGTGAAGGCCCTCACGGGAAGATGCTTTACGGATTGAGGTATCCTAGAAGAATGATTGGAGGCTCTATGCTTGTATGTGGAATAACAAGATGATTATCAAGGAATTTTTTTGTGAAACTATCCTAGATGTATATTTCTTGTCATGCAATTTATGATGGTATGTAGAACATCACATAACTCCCCATGGTTAGAGATTTATGTCCATGAGAAGTTGGAGACCCCAGGTTTAGGTAATGGACCCAAGTTTGTTTGATGGGTAACGGTATGAGTTATGATATATTTTTAGACAATAATATTCTATATGAATATTACATGTCATTCCCTTTCTGGTGGTATGTGGAACACCACATAACTCCTCGCAGTTTGAGAGTTATGGCCTTACGAAGTTGGAGGACCCTCACATGTCATCTAGAAGCCCGAAAAGGTCAAAGTAGTCAAAGTGGTTTAAGGGATTTTAAAAGGTAAATAATAAACTGAAGTTATGAGTATACTATAATTCAAAGTGAATACAAAATAAATTATTTAAATAATAAATTTAATGGAGAAATTAGAAGTGGGTTAACCCTAAAATAAGGAAAGTGGGGCCAAGTGACCTAGAAGATGCTTTTAAGGAAGCTACTTGGAGAGTATAAATAAGAGGCAAGGCTCTCTCATTTTAATCACACTTGAGAATATTGAATATATATATGTGTCTAAGGTAACAAAGTATATATAAGCTGAAATTATGAGGAAAGGTGAATAAAAGAAGGCTGAAATGCAAGGAAGGATGAATTCTTTTGATGGTGCTTTCTAAGGTATGTTATTTACAGGTAATCTTACCATTTTCTCTATAACTTGTTTTCTATAATGATTCAGACCATGAAATTTCTATTCCATTGAGAAAACATATCCATGTATCTGTGGTAAAAACTTCAGCTTGTGGGTCGTTGTATTTTTGGAGTTACACTCCGTGGAAAATAGGGTTTGTGGCTAGTCCTGAAACTAGTCTAAAATAGGTGTTTCGGGTAAAAATGTCATAACTTTTCATAACAGATCTAACTTCAGTGAGAACAAATGTGTGGGTTAGGGTACAGGCTATAGTATGTTTTGTAATAGTTTTAGATCAATTCAACAAATATTTTTTGAGGTCCACGCTCTACAAGGTCACTCTCTAGAATAAGCCAGAATTCGGCAAGGTATGTCATTTTTTCTATAACACCATTTCTGAGAGGTTCCAAGCAGTTCCACCTAGAGGAATTACATAAAACAAACTGAAGAACATTGTTTATCCATTTCATATCTTTATTGATTACAGATACAAAGTTATGAATATTTCAAGTTGGGGTTGTTGACTAATCCAAAACTAGTCATGGTTGAGACAAGCAGTTGATGAGTTGGCACATACATGAGGTGTATAGTTGATGATGTTGGTACATATTGATGAGTCATTATTGTTGAGTATTTGAAACATTATTGGTATATACTTGGTACATGGTTGGATGCACTTTTTTATGGTACAGGTTGATTACAGGTTGTTTGGCACAGGTTGGTGCATGGTTGATGCACGTGTTTATATTGACAGATTGATATCTATTGAGGATTGTTGTCTCATATTAGTTGGTGTTGAGAATTTAATATGAGTCTTGCATATAGAGCTGGTGATCTTGTAGAGTTGTACTCTATTTATTTGTTGCTAAAAAACCCCTAGATTGAAGTCCATAATGAAAAGAAAAATTGTACATACATCTTGTGTTCTTTGTGTTCCTTGTGGAGATGATTTGTTGATGATATGTTGCTGATATATGTTTCTGATATGTATT